>CAKAKR010064575.1:0-23972 GCA_916700685.1 Adelosebastes latens | reverse complement strand
TATTTTTTCAACATACTATATTATGCCTTTTTAATTACTTTTTCGACATGCTATAGTATGACTATTTTTTGACATACTATACTATGACCTTTTTATTTTTTCGACATGCTAAAGTATGACCTTTTTTTATTTTTAGGACATGCTATACTATAACTATTTTTTTTTTTTTCGACATACTATACTATGACCTTTTTATTTTTTCGACGTACTACACTGACTATTTTAAGACATACTATACTATGACTTTTTTATTTTTTCAACATACTATATTATGCCTTATTAATTATTTTTTCGACATGCTATAGTATGACTTATTTTTTCAACATACTATATTATGCCTTATTAATTATTTTTTCGAAATGCTATAGTATGACTTTATTTTTTGACATACTATAGTATGACCTTTTTTTTATTTTTTCGACATACTATACTATGACTATTTTTCAACATACTATACTATGACCTTTTTATTTTTTCGACGTACTAAACTATGACTATTTTTCGACATACTACACTATGACTTTTTTATTTTTTCAACATACTATATTATGCCTTATTAATTATTTTTTCGACATGCTATAGTATGACTTTATTTTTTGACATACTATACTATGACCTTTTTATTTTTTCGACATACTATACTATGACTTATTTTTGCGACATGCTATAGTGTGACCTTTTTTATTTTTTCAACATACTATATTATGCCTTTTTAATTACTTTTTCGACATGCTATAGTATGACCTTTTTTTATTTTTTCGACATACTATACTATGACTATTTTTCAACATACTATACTATGACCTTTTTTTATTTTTTCGACATACTATACTATGACTATTTTTCGACATACTACACTATGACTTTTTTATTTTTTCAACATACTATATTATGCCTTATTAATTATTTTTTCGACATGCTATAGTATGATTTTTTTTCGACATACTATATTATGCCTTTTTAATTACTTTTTCGACATGCTATAGTATGACCTTTTTTTATTTTTTCAACATACTATGTCTTATTAATTATTTTTTCCACATGCTATTGTATGACTTTTTTATTTTTTCGACATACTATACTCTGACCTTTTTTTATTTTTTCAACATACTATACTATGTCTTATTAATTATTTTTTCCACATGCTATTGTATGACTTTTTTATTTTTTCAACATACTATACTATAACTGTTTAATTTTTTCAACATACTATACTATGACTATTTTACGATATACTATACTATGACGTTTTTAATTTTTCGACATACTATACAATGAATTTTTTTCGACATACTATACTATGACTTTTACATTTTTTTTGACATACTATACTATGATCTTTTCAACATACTAAAGTATGATTTTTTTTATTTTTTCGATATATTATACTATGACTTTAAAAAACAATTCAACATATAATACATATTTTTTCGACATACTATACTATGAGGATTTTTATTTTTTCAACATACAATACTATGACTTATTTTTCTGACATACTATACTATGACTTTTATTTTTTCAACATACTATACCAACTTTTTTTTCCCGACATATTATGCTATGACTTATTTGCCTTTTTTCGACATACTATACTACAACTTGCATCACCACACTGTTGTATTATCAAATAGTGTTAATTTACTGAAATGTAATGTAATTTTCAATGATAGTATAATGCATACATTCATGACGTTAAACAGGTCATAATTCCTTTTCTAATATCTGTCTTATATTGCTGTGAAAACATCTCCTTTAAACAACTTATTATTGAAGTTTCTCCTCAAAAACAACATTTTACAAGATTACATTTGAACACATCATGATATTGTCATAATTGACCTTCGCCCAATGCAAATTTTTACTGAACTGAGCTTGAATGCATCATCATGTAACTCAATGGAACCTCTGGACGTTAGTCATTAGTAGCTCCGGTGCTACCAACATCTGTACGGATCAACTACGGTCCGTTACACCACTAATAGTTAACAAGCGAGCAAAGAAAGCTGTAACAGTAAAATGATAAAGGATTAATGGTTGAAGAGTCCACCAGGAGAGGCTGAGCGCACAGAGGTGTGTGTGCACCGCCCACACGAGGCAGGTGTATGAATTGATCTGTATATGAAGCGTCCGTAGTGCTAAATAATATAACTTTAGTTTCTAAAACTAAAAGACGGACCCTCTCATAAAGAATTTTGAAAATTAAAAATCAGCAGCAGCGATCATATTTTTTGCAGTGCCGAAATGCCGCTGGTGCTTGGGAAACACTGTATATTATGACATTATTCTGGATATACTATGACTTTTTTCAACATGCTATACATTTTTTTTTTTCAACATAGCCTACTATGACTTTTCTACATACTATGACTCTTTTTTTGACCTACTATACTATAACTTTTTTCGACATACTGTACCATGATTTTATTTTCAACATACTACATTATAACTTTTTTAAATTTTTTCAACATACTATACTATGACTTTTTTTTTTTGACATTCTATACTATGAATTTTTTTCAACATACTAAACTATGACTTTTTTTTTTTTTCAACAAATTATACTATGACTTTTTTATTTTTTCAACAAATTATACTATGGCTTTTTTTTATTTTTTCAACATACTATACTATGAATTTTTTCAACATACGATATGACTTTTTTTTTCCTACGATATTACTATGACTGATTGTTTTTCTCCTCTGTCATGATGACCAGTCATGGTAGTCAGGAGCCACCTCTGCCTCTGTGCTTGTTTCATTGTTTTAAGGAGACCAGCATTACAATGTGTATGTTTTAAGTGGATTTCACTCACCATGTGTTGCATGTCCCTGGATCTTTCTCCCCTCTCGGATTGTCTTTCATTCAGAGAGTTGCTGCTTGCTGGTTAGCTGTCTTCAGGCTAAAAACATTAGCTGGAGTTGAGGGCTGAGGGCTGAGGATCCACCTGAGGGACCTTGACAACGATGGAGTCCTCTGCAGAGATCTCCAGCATTAAGTCCATTGAAAGCCTCATCAATGACCCTCTCCAGCGCCCACGGTTGCAAAGCTCCTGCCACCAAATTGTCTGCCCACGATGCACGCCATGGTTCAGCTGCTCATCACCTGAAAGCTGCACCTGGTGTGCGCTCACCTGTTGTCAACAACACGGATGACGTCACGGCCAAGCCCCCTTCACTTTGTTCCAGCCAATCATCTCTAACTATTGTTATTTGAAATTATTTTATTACAACCTACAATTTGGATTTTCTATTTTTGACAGAGACCTGACTTAAAGGTCTTATTTATAACATTTTTATGTGGAGGAATATTTAAAAAAATAAATAAATAATACAACCACAGAGTCTTTAGACCAGGGGTCAGCAACCTTTACTATCAAAAGAGCCATTTTAGGCCAAAAAATAATAAATCCAAAACATTTGAGCATTGTAATGAAGGTAAAACAGCTTTTATTCAGTCTAATGCAGTGAGGGGCCAAGTGCAAATGAGAGGCAGGACATTGAAGAAACATCTCAGGAGATTTGGCTTTTCAGCAAATCCAGTGTGCTTGTTCTGGAAATGTCTTTCAATTACTTTGAATCTGTCCACGCATTATTAAATTCTCTATTTTCCTCCGAGACTCTTCTTATTTTTGGGGGATTCAGAATCCATAGCGAGCCTATTGAGCTATTGAGGTTCGATAAGGCACCAGGCCGTAGATGACGCACATTTTGGTTGACTGAAATGATTAAAAAAAACATTTTATTCAGTGTATGGGCTACAGATTTTTACAACTGGAGAATGTAAGAATCACCGTAGACCTACAAGAATGATAAATGAAAAAAAAAAAAACTGTTATTCATTTCGATTCTTTTTTTTTTTTTTAAATCCATGGGGAGCCACTGGAGAGGAGCTAAAGAGCCGCATGTGGCTCCGGAGCCGCAGCTTGCTGACCCCTGCTTTAGACAATTGCCGAATAAAAGGATGGCTATTCATGAAAAAAAAAAAAAGAATACTATGATTGTGAATTAATTGCCGGGTCCAAAATTATTTTTTTGTTTATCTCTGTGGAAGAAATTTGACGTTTGGTTCCCACTTCTAACGAGGCTTGTGTAAAGTAAAGTGACGGTGGTATCACGTGGTATTTCTGGGTCGTCAGTTAGTGTGGAGAAAAAAACTGATAAATGGCTGAGATTGAGGGTAAGTGCCTGGCAATGACTTGTTGTGAAGTAAATGCAATGGAACAAGGGAGGGAGAATGAGACATCTAGTGGCTGAATGTTATCAATAGCACCTTTAAGTCTGGTGACATCAGTTCTTTCGCTGAGCTTTGTCCCCCCAACTACATGTTTTATAATTCCCCCATGCAGGCTCACTGGTCCTGGAGGAGGCCTTGCTGTGACTCTCAAAAAGCATTTAAACTGTTGCCTCATCTCAGTGGAGAAACCTTCTAGCTCTTAAGTGCTGACGTCCAACGTCAATTTGTGATACCCCCGTCTGCTGTATTGTTATTTATCGCCCGCATTAACCAAATCGTAGCTTCTTATCTGATTTCTCAGATTTTTATTTCATCTGTTGCTCTTAGCTATGACAAACTTTTATTGGTTGGAGGTTTTAATATTCATGTGGATGATTTTTAAGTATATGAGAATCTTTTGACCTGAAACAGGACATCCCACACATGAACAAGGGAGGCGAGAGGGAAAGATTTTGTCTCTGATCACAAAACTAACGAAACCGCTCTGCTGAAAGTCACTAATGATATTCTTATGATTACAGATTCTGGTAATCATTCCGTTTTAGTATTCTTATTGTTTTCTTATCTTATTGTTACACTATTTTAGTATTGTTAGACTTGTCTGACGTCTTTGACACTGTTGATCATACCATCGTGCTGGATAGACTAAAGCACCTGGTCGGCATAGACGGAACTGCCCTGGTTTTCCTCATACATCACAGAGAGATCTTTCAGGTTGACTATCGATGATTTCGTCTCATCGTGGGCTCATATGTCGTGTGGTGTTCCACAAGGCTCAATCCTTGGTCCCATTTTGTTCAGTCCGTATATGCTCCCCCTTGGTCATATTATTCGTCAGTTTAAGATTATTGCCTACCAATGTTATGCGTTGTGCTTTTTACAGGCTGTTGTATAACAACTCATATCATCCTGATTTATAAAAAATAAAAATAAACTGACAGACAGTATGCACAGATGGATGTTTTTGGTTTTTGGTACGGGCTGTAAAACAAAAAGATGCCATGAAGAAAAGACAACCTACTGATGCTTTTGGTTCCTTTTTTTATTTAATTTTATTTAGAGTAGGAAAAAAAGTCCGGTCACTGACATGTTATTGCAGTGTTGCATACTTACTCAATCACACCTTTTCCAAAATGCTGTAGACTAATTACTCATTAAGGCCAATAGTGGGTTTTTTCATAGCTTTTTACAGAAATAGTGGCTGCTTCAGAAGCAGCGCTGTCCTCTCATCTAAGAAAAGACAAACACATAAAGTAATCTAAAAATGCAGAGACTCAGCCAAGAGTTCAACAGCTAAAAAAAAATAAATTACTAGTTTGCTGTCCCACAAACGTAACTATAATGATGCCATAATTGTAGCGAAGTACAGTAACGTACTACTGACAGACAGTGATCTGCTGTATGATCCTGTTGGGTTGCATAGTCGGTTTTATTTTATAATCTGTCCCAAGCTTTAAAGAGTCATTTCTGCACCAGCTTTGACTTTTAATTGGACCCTGAGTTTTCTTATTTTATTCTAATGTCTAACTTAGAGCTGCCAATCTGGTCCCGAGCTCTTCCTGGCCCTCTCAAATAGTTTGACATTTTGAGAAATTCGCTTTCTTTCCAACAGGCAGATTATTAGATTGTGTTGTATCTCATTTGTTTAAATCTGCCCAGTACTTCTGCTGAATTAACTGCAGCACATACCTGTTCCCATTACCACAACTTGTCCCTTTTGCATTTCTGTTTGTATTTGTATTAAATGAATAAGATTTAACTGGTTAATTAGTTTTAGAGGTGTATGCATATTGGCTTCACTTTCCCCCCAGCTTCCAGTCTGTATGCTACGCTAAGCTAATCACGTCCTGGCACTAGCTCTGTACCAACGACACAGTCTCACAGCAGTTCGTGAAATAGTCACGAGATGTAATCGATTTGATTCGTGTACATGGACACGAATTTCCCTTTTTTTTCGTGATGCTCAGCACGACTTTCAACAATGTATTTTTTTGTGCGTTTTCCTACGAATGTCCAGCAACACGTGTCCATTTCCGCTCCAGTCTTTTCAAAATAAAATAGGAATAGATCGACTTGGTTAGGTTTAGGCAACAAAACTACTTATTTAGGTTTAGGAAAAGATCGTGGTTTGGGTTAAAATAACAAGGGAAGCGCCATAACTTAAGTACTGAAGTTACGTGACAAATAAATCAACGTTCACATGGGACACAAACACCGGTCTTCTGGGCGAAAGTCCTGTGTTATTTGACCCACCAATCCACCCGACCTGCTCTCTACGCGGCGTTCGCTGCTCTCTATACTTCCCGGTTCACAATTACGTGTATTATATAAGAATTGAGTTCATGCAGACCATCACGACAAAAATGTGAAATTCGTGTCTATGTACACGAATCAATACATTCAATTTCTTGACTAGTTTACAAACTGCTGTGCGACTGGGCTGGTATTAATCGTACAGACATCTCTTAATTTGTGGAAAGAAAGCGAGTAAGTGTATTCCCGAAAACTGTTAAACTATTCCTTTAAGACTCCAGGCACAAGGAAGCTTTGACGTAACTGATTGAAATCCGGGCCAATTGTACGGTTTAGCAACAGGACACATCGCTTTAAGTCTCTGGAAAAAGGAGGGGCAACAAAGGTTTCTGCTACAAAATATTACTAAATACATGTAAAGCACTTGAATGAGAAAACCAAAGTGCAGCTGTTGATACTGAGTTTGTTTTGTGGGAGGGGAGGTCAGATTTTAAGCAGCATCGTGTGCATGTTGACAGAAGAAAATCAAGTGTAAATGCTGAGCTGAGAGGGTAAAAACCTCTAAATGAGCTCCGAGAAGAGAGACAAACGGACAAAGACGATGTAAAAGTTTGGTTCAGCTTCATTCAAATATACATCTTAACTTCCATGCGCACACACACACATACATACATACAGTCTTCCAAATATGCCAACAACGAAAAAAATCCCACACAGTTTAAAAAAATAGCGAAAAGTTCTTTGTACACTTACACATAACAACCGTTAACATGTTTCCCGAACCCTGACGTACGACATTCACTCCCAAACATAAGGTTGTAAGCATCAAGCTACAGTGAGTGCTTTCATAAAAAACGCATGATCACAGTAGTTCAAATAAAATGGCTCCATTTCGAATAAATAAACAGTGACAAAATGACCTTCAGTACAAACAGTCGGCGGGGGACTTCCACATCTTTTGATTTAAAAAGAAAAGCTCCAGTGAGTTGACTACAGCAGCTGTTTTTTGCTCCCAGCTCCGACATAAATAAAAAGGGGGATCTACAAACACTTGTGGGTGAAAAACCTCTCCTGAACCCACCAGCACACACACACACACACACACACACAGCTCATTGCCTCACCTGCTGCACCACATTACTGACTGGAAAGATGAGCCAACAAGAAACCTCCTTGTAAAAACCACAGGAAAAAGAACCTTAAAAGCTGTCATTGTTTACAAACTCTTCTTGCACAGTAAAACCTCTTTTTTTTTCAGCTTAAAAATCCAAGATTTAGCTATCATTACTTGGATACACGACCACCACCTCCCTGAAAAGCTTCAGGATATTCCCCCCAGTGCTCTCTGACCCCTCTTCTCTGATTCAGCAGACTCTGAAGATTTACACATTTCTGATGTACTGCAGTGAGTTTGATTTTTGAGGAGGAGTTTGGCAGTCAGAGGTGAAAAAAGGGGCACAGTCTTTGAAATATTTCAGCGAGACCGGCAGGGGTGGTGCAACCGAGAGGCAGAGCAGGACAGCAAAAACTATGAAGAGAGCACTCGATGTTCTTTTTTTTTTCTCTCAGGGGGGAAGGAGGAGGTGGAGGTACTAAGAGGAGGTAAAAAAAGAAGGGATAGTTCTCCCAGAATTCATTGTGGCTGGTTGTGGGAGGATGGTACAAAGGGTTTACAGAGAAAGAGCGACAAAAGGGAGGCTAAAGAGAAGAGGAGGAGGAGGAGGGAAGGCGAGCAGCAATTTGATTAGAGATTTGTTTCATCTCTCATCATCTACTTTACACAAGTTTTTTTTTTGTTTTCCTCCAGATGAGCGGCTTCAGAACTTCTTGGGACCCCAGGCGGATGCTTGCTTCGGGGCCACGCCTGTCCCAAACGTGGGGAAATCCTCCGCGCTGCTCATGTCGGGAGCCTGGAACAAACATATGCTAAATGTTTGATACACTGCACTAATAAACCTGGATGCAATGCAAGACACTGTACAAAATATATAAGTAGATCTCTCTGAAAGTTGCAGCCCCCTTTTCCACAATTTAAAACTCTAACTAAAATAAAACTTTAAAACTCTAACTAAAACTCTCTAACTCATCTGGATCTCCTCTTTTCAACTGATTAAGTTGACGCGTTAACGCAAATTTGTTTTAACGGCACTAATTTCTTTAACGCATTAACGCAACTTGTGATTTCGGAGGTTCTAGCGGGCTCAGTCTTCTGGCATCATATGAAACTATGAAACCTAAGGAATCAATTGGTACCAACAATGTCATACTAGCTTGACGCAAAAGAGGCTAAATAACGCTCCAAAAACTGGCATGGTCATTTTCAAAAGGGGTCCCTTGACCTCTGACCTCCAGATATGTGAATGAAAGTGTGTTCTATGGGTACCCACGAGTCTCCCCTTTACAGACATGCCCACTTTATGATCATCACATGCAGTTTTTGGGCAAGTCATAGTGAAGTCAGCACACTGACACACTGACAGCTGTTGTTGCCTGTTGGGCTGCAGTTTGCCATGTTATGATTCAAGCTTTCTTTTATGCTAAATGCAGTACCTGTGAGGGTTTCTGGACAATATTTGTCATTAGTGTATTAAATACTTGACAAATCTCCCTTTATGGTACATTTTGAACAGATAAAAAATGTGGGTTTAATTTGCGATTAACTATAGACAAACATACGATCAATCACGATTAAATATTTTAATCGATTGACAGCCTTAATAAATACAGTAAAGGATCATTTTATTTCCCTTGGACCACTAGCCCTAATATCTCTACATTCATCAATGAGTGTAAGAAATCTGCATGTCCAACCTTGTTCCCTGCTGCGTTCCAGGGGGCGTCCCGCACCACAAAGCCCTTAGCCGGACCCCCGCTGCTATCATCACCTCCTCCTGCTCCCCCTCCCCCTCCGTAGCGAGAGGGAGGCTTCATGTAAGCTGCCAAAGTCTCCGTCTCTGTCACGCTGAGCATCTGAGAGAGGCGGAGAAAGGAGGGAGGGACGGGAGAAGAAAATTGCTTTTCAAACTGCCTCGGCACCCAGCTTTAGTGCCAGGGAGAGAAACGCTGTACTTCTAAATAGTGTAGCGACAGCTACGGTCTTTGTGAACTCACATATTCCTCCTCCAGGTTGAGCAGGTGGTCGATGGCGTTGTCGACGGTCTCAGGAAGGCCCGTCACCGTCACTTTGTCGGGCTCGTCGGAGCCTGGCTGAGGGAACCGGATATCCACCTGAACAGGAGGAACAAGAGGAGAAAACAGGATTAAATAGAGTGGAAAACAACAACAGGTGAACATCAAACAAGATATAATAATGCAAATGCAAAGATTTCTCCTCTGTATTCAGAGTCAAAATTAAACTAAGAACCGGTGTGTCAAATTTCCACAACATCTAACCTTGAACTCCTCCATCAGCTTGCGGATGGCTTTGCCACGGGCGCCGATGATGCGAGCGTGGGTCCTCGGGTCCAGATGAACATCTTGGCTCACCATCTCCTGCAACTCGGCCACCAGCTGCTGGATGGCTTGACTCGCCTCCTCCACGTTACGCTCGTACCCCGAGATCACGATCAGATCCTTCGGAGGGGAAGCCAAGGATGGAAAAAAATACAGGAACAGGATTAAATATGCGTGACTGATAGAGGTGAAAGGGACAGTTACATGTAAATAGAGGGTAAGACAGGAAGAAACAATTCAAATTGGACATGTGAGGAATGAGAGGCGTGTATTTAAAGCTCAAGTTAAAGTCAGTTATACAAGATAGAAGAGAAAACACATTTAAAATGCATACAAAATTAAAAATACATACAAAATATATATTTTAAGTGAAAAAAACACATGGAAACAGTTTTTTAACAACATAGAAGCAATAACGCAAACACACACACACACACACACCTGCTGCTCGTCTCCTTTGTCGGGGAACTGGATGCTGACGTCGTGGTCCTTCCTGATCTGAGAGATGACCGCTCCTTTGCGGCCGATGATCTTGGGATGAAACTTTGGATCTACAGACATGGTCACCTTGAAACTGCGCAGGGCCTGAAAAGGAGACGGGGCAGCAGAGACCTCAAACACTCAAATATCTTTACAATGTGATGATAAGATAAATATGTTGGAGAGGAAATATTGCTTTGTGTGTGTGTGTGTGTGTGTGTGTATGTGTGTGTGTGTGTGTGTGTATACCCTGTCCTCCTGCTCAGCCTGCAGTTCTTTGACCCTCTCAAGCAGACCCTGTTTGGCTCGCTCCATGTTGGCTACCAGGCCCGTCACCTTGATCACATCCAGCTGCTTCTCTGGCTGTGGCACCCAGATGTTCACCTGCACATGCAAGACCACACACACACACACACACAACATGCCAACAATTAATTAGAGATGACTTGCGTGTTTAGGAAATCCCCCTTACTTACACTCATACTTTTCTATCAATATAACTAATTAAATGAATCACAATAATTAAGCATGTTTAAAACAATGTTGCATGTTGCAAACAATGATCATTGTTTGCATGATCCTGTTTAAATCTAAAACCGTAATAGCTAGAGCATTCACTCTTTTTGCAGCGGAAAGCTAAGACTTCTGCCTTTCGCGTCATCACGTTGTACGCTCGTGATGTCGTCATTATGTTACATTACGTGCAGTACAAAACGTGGTGACAACACACAGTGGCGCCAGATTATTGCCCCGTAATGGCAGCAGGAGATCGATGTTTGCATGATCCTGTTCAAATTGATGTAAATTGATTTTGCAGCCAAAACTTTTGTCATCCGCGTCATCACGTCTTACGCTCGTGACAATGTCATTACATTACGTGCTGAACGTAACAAAACCATCAAAACGTCTTTGCACTTGATCTGCTCATGAAAATGTGCATATCACAAAATCAAAAAGCTTTTTATAGTTCAAATAACTTAAGAAAGGTTAAGAAATATTTTGTTCATGTTCCTACATTAGAAAATTAGTGGATTAATATGTTTTGTGTGTTTATTTAGTAACCTTTTATGACAACCTTTCAATACTTTTATCAATTATTAGGGTTTATTGACTGACAAAACCTTTTAGCTTAGGTTGTACAGATTTTAGGGATATGAAGGATTTGAAGAAACTTCAAGAGATGACATCACAATTAGCAAAAATGCCAATGTAGGTACTGGTGGACCATTTCTATTGCATTGTTCAAAGGGTTAAAACACAGACCGTTTTGACCTGCAGTATGAAAGGTCTCACGGCCAGAAGATGGCACCAGAGAGTATACGCTAACCTCGTACTCCTCCATCATCTTCCTGATCCCGCTGCCCTTCTGGCCGATGATGTAGCGATGCAGCTCGTAAGACACTTCGACGTCCTCTGTTATGGGCACCAGCGCCTGAGGGAGGAAGCAGGAATATCATTGAGGACATGGACGACAGAGGAAGAACAGACAGCATCATGTCTGTAATTGAAGTAAAACAGCGCCTACCAGCAGGGCGGCTTTAGCCTGTTCACACTTCTCTGCACGCCCAGCGATGGTGATGATGTCACCCTTGCGGGTGACAAACTCCGCCTCTGGACTGACCTCACCGTTTTCCTGTGGCGGAGCCTCCTGACCTGTAGTGTCACCACAGATAATGCATTAAAAGTCAGGTTATGGCTTGCCCGTTTCCTGTGTTAACATATAAATTTGGATGCAAATATATTGATTTTTATTCCTATTTATCTGATCTTATCTTATCTCTGTGCTCATCTCCTTTGGCCTTAATCTCATTTTATCTGCCTTGTTTGGTTTTATTTTCTTTAATGAAGCACTTTGTAACATTGTTAAGAAAAGTGCTATATAAATAAAGTTTAATATTATTATTAATTTCCATTAGAGAAACACATTTTTTTCCCCACATACTGCCACATAACAGATTAAGATATCACATATGAGCAGTGAAGATCAACCTGCTAAACTGGCTGGTAGGACAGAAAAACTTCAGTAGAAATTAAATGTTGAGAGGCGGTTATTTTCATAATGTGACGCCAGATATCATAATTCCTGTACTCAGAGAGCTCTATTTTCTTATTTTTCTGCTCTCTTCGCGGTGGCAACATCATTATTATTGTAGCTGCAGGTACACTTCTCTCGTGTGTTATGTTCCTGACCTGCAGCGCTGTCGTCTCTCTCGGGGAACTTGATTTGGACCTCGTTCTCCCTGGTGATGTGCTGGATGCGGCAACCTTTAGGCCCCATGATGGCTCGGTGGTAGCGCTGAGGGATGGCCACCTCCACGCTCACCTGGGACTCCTGGGGGCAGAGAGAAGACAGCTGGGTAACAACGGCACCGACAGCAAACACAGACACATCAGGAGCAGAATTTTTTTTTTTTTATTGACTTGAATTTCACTTCTTATTGTTTCTTAACTTCTCAAATGTCTCTTACCAGGTCCTCGATGATCTCCTGGATGCGTTTCTTGGCGGCCTCCACACAGTCCTTGGCTCCCTTCAGAGTGACCCGCTGACTGTTGGCTCCCGTACGAGGGAAACTCACAGCTACTCCGCCGTACTCCTCAGCCAGCTCCCGCAGCACCTGGCCTCTCCGACACACAAAGTGGCGGTGGTGGCGAACGTCTACTACCATGCTGTCCTCCACCACGTCGTCCTGGAGAGGGAGACAACAAGAACATAGTCAGTGGAGAAAGGGGATAGTTCAGTCTATGACACCGAAGATTTAGAGAGGCTAGATTTTTACCAATATCTCCACCTTTTTTTGGTGGATACATTAAAAAAAATCCTAATTTAGCACTTTGCTTTTGCTTAATTACTGTGCAAATACTTTGAAAGGAAAAGAACACCTGACAACCATATAAAAAAAAAAAACATGTATAGTATAGGCAGGCATACATATGTAATAAAGTAAACCAACAAATTAAGGCACTGTTAAAAAAGAAAACAAAAAAGCTAGGCAGATAAATAAGAACAAAAGAATAAATAAAAAAGACATTTAAACATCAATATAAGATGAAAATTTCAACATCAGATAAATGCTGTGTAGTAATTAATTACCAGGTTTTTGACGAGACCTTCCAGCTCCTTTTGGGCCTGACGAACGGCTTCCTCCTTCCCTACGATGGTGATCAGTTCCTGCTCGGTGTCATCCGGCGACGGGAAAATGATGCGTGCCCCCGTCTTGTCCCGCACACGGCGAATATTGGCCCCTCCGCGGCCGATCAGGAATTTATGGTACTCTGGTTTGGCCTGAAGCTCAGCTGTGAAGTTGTTGACTTGCTGAAAAGAACAGAGGACAGGACAGCGATGTAAGTATTCGCCCTCACTTCCCCACCTCTTAGCTCACTTCTGTCATTTTACGTCACCTCTTGTGTTCGTTCACTCTTTGTATCCATTGTTCAAACTTTTCTGTCCCTAACCCACCTTCTCCTCAGCCAGCTGCAGCAGCTGTTTCTTGGCCTTCTCCACCTCGCCGACGGGCCCTCTGATGGTGACCTTGTCCGAGCCGGAGCCCTCAGAGGGGAAATGGATGTGGACGCCGCCGCAGTCCTCCATGATGGAGCGCACGAGGCAGCCCTTGGCGCCGATCAGAGAGTTGTGCAGCTTGGCAGGGATGGCGACCTCCGTCTCCTTAATGTTGGCCTGAAAGGATGAAGAGAGAAATGAGAGCCAGGGAGATATATTGAGGTACAGCTACATTTACAGTATTTTGTCTTTCGCCGAATCCCTCCTTGATATATAAAGGAATATTACAACAAATGTTCACATCTTAATCTGTAATTCGTCTTAAATTAATCTCAGATCTTAAAGTTGCTGGGTTGTAATTTTTGGTTATATTTGAATCGAAATGAAAGTTCATTCTTGACCTCAGGAACAGTAGTTTGACAAACAAAATCTCAACTCCAAGTCAAATTTTTTTTATTTTAATTATTATCATTCTTGGGCATTTTCTGCCTTTATTAGATAGCAAGTATGGAAAAGAGACGGAGATGCAACAAAGGTCCCCAGCCAAACTCGAACCACGATGTTGCAGCTAACGGTTTTCACCCCTTTCCAGAGCTTTAAACCACATTTCATGGTCATCTTCTGATGAGGAAGAATGAGAGATACGGCTGAAAGCTCAGGAAAAAGCTGAGAACTGGACCTTGAAAAAGTCTAAATACAAAAACGATTTATTTTAGCATTTTACCACCAAATGCCTCAATATTATCAATCACATCCACTATTTTTTTTCTTTATCAAGTCATTCTAAATAAAACTAGAATTACTGCCTCACGGTTGTACAGTATGCCTCCACCAACCAGTCAAGATGCAGTTTACATCCACGTCTGTCCAAAATGTCATCGCTTCATCATTTTATCCTGTTAGATATTTGTGTAAAATTGTCATAATTAGCATATGAATTCTTGAGTGAGCTGACTTTTGACAACCAAAATCTCATCCTTAAGTCCGAGGGGACGTTTGTGCCAAATTTGAAGAAATTCGACCAAAGCATTCCTGAGATATCACGAGAATGGGACGGACATGAGGTCACAGTGGCATTGACCTTTGACCACCAAAATCTAATCATCATCCTTGAGTCCAAGAGGATGTTTGTGCCAAATTTGAAGAAATTTCCTGCAAGCGTTCCTGAGATATCGCGTTCACGAGAACGGTACATAAAAGGCATAAAAAGTAAATTTTTTGGGGGGAACCATGAAGGAAAGTAAATACAAAAAGAGGCTGCAACAACTGTCAAAAGCAGTCTGACGTCTCTCACCAGTTCTCTCTGGATGGCGAGGATTCGTTCTCTGGCTGCCTCACAGTTGCTCTTCTTGCCTGTGATGACGATCATCTCGGAGTTACTGTTCTCTGTCGGCAGGTCGATCTTAGTGTTGGTCTCTTCACGGATCTGGTGGCATCAAAAACATCTGTTATTTTGTGCCTTTTCTATGATGTAACACTTGCTCTGGTGACAGTATCTTAGGGCTGAAATCTGTATTTAAACAGCTTTCAATATTTATTCATTTCATGAGAGAAGTGATCATTTTCGAAGTGCACTTCAAATTCTCACCTTTTTGATGTTGCCGCCGCCCTTACCAATTATGTTTTTGTGAAACTGCTTAAAGATGGGAACGGAGAGCGAGAAGCTGTTCTCAATCTGGGAAAGAAAGAAAGGAAAGCTGCTGTGAAGTAAAGTCTAGAGCGACAGAAACAGATAAAGAGACAGAGACAGAACGTGGCGGGTCATACCAGTTCGGCGATGATTTTCTGGAGGAACTTTCCACATTTCTCCACCTCGTTCTTCGGCCCTCTCAGCTGGACAATGTCACTCTTCTGCGACGGGTCGGGGAAATTGATAATGACCTAGAAGCAGATCAAATAACACTCGTCACATTAAATTAGAACTCGATCCAAACTAATTATTTCACAATGATGAATGGGCGAGATGAAGTGCTGTCGGAGAAAAACGTTCACCTCGGGGAACTTGTCTCGAACTTCTTTGATCTTTTCTCCCTTCTGGCCGATGATTGTCCGATGGAACTTCTGCTCCACGATCAGGTCTTTGGTGCGCTCGTTCTCCTGGAAATTGGAGAAAAAGTGTGAGCAGGCCACTTTGGGGTCTGTGTACGGAGCATTTCTTTTTGGGGTTTATGCCGACCAGCAGAATGAATGAATGAACCAACCTAAACTTTGACCCCATTCTCACCATTCTCTGGACCATCTCAATGAGCTCTCTGCGTGCCAGCTGGACTCCTTTAGGGTCTCCCTCGATCCGGACCAGACCACTTCGTTCAGAGTCCTGGGGGATTCGTACGGACACTTTGTACTGCTCCTTGATCCGATTGACTGGATGGTGTGACAGAACGGTGAAAAAATTAAGAGAGAGAGGGTTGCATTTTCAAAGATGGATCAGAAGTTTTTTACCCGAATCTTTTGAGGATCAAAACACTAAACCCCTGCAGACTTGAAAGGGGGCTGTAAAGAGCACATTGGCTGTGCTCAGCTTGAGTTTTTATGTTGGAAAAAAAGTATGAAACTGTTCACAGAAACTTGCCACACCCCCCCTGCATCATAATCCTTTTCTCTGCTTTACACTCTGACAACTGGTCTCTACTGCAGTCCATTGTAACTGACATGAATTGAGGCCGATCACAGCTACTATGAAGCTCAACGACGGCTGATAATACAAACCATTTACAGCTACCTTTCAAGCCCTTCAAATTCTTAATTTATTTATTAATTTTCACAAGATCTGACGCTTCTGACTAAAAGAGTAAAAATAAAAAAAGTGGCTAAATTTACTGAGTCAGCGGCTTTAATAAAAAATAAAATGGCTGGTCCCACTAGCATTTGAACTCTAAACCCCAGCAGTGTTGATGGGCCAGTTTTTTTCTGTTGAGATCAGCACAACAGAAGTGTACTCACTGTTGGCTCCGTTCTTTCCGATGAGGTGTCTGTGGAAACGCTGATCTATGATGACTTCAGTGTAGTCCATCCTCACCAGCTGGACGCAGAGGGGCAGAGGGAAGATTTGTCACTGGATTTGTTCCCTGAGCTACAGTCCTGAACCCCTTCAAATCGGGATCTGCTGTGTCTCTTTCTCTGTATCCCTCAGCTTTCCAAGTGTCTTTATTCTAAGAGTGAATAGGAGTGAACTTCCAACAACAATGCTGCATGTCATTCTGTGTAGGAATGTTACAACTACCTTGAAATGTATTAAATAAGAAATAATATCGGGAGCATTTGACTGTGTTATGACCCTTTTTACTAATGCAATTAGTGATTAAGACCGCTCCTCCTATTATAAAAAATATCCCATGTAGGGCAGCAACTAACGATTATTTTCATTATCGATTCATCTGCTAATTATTTTCTCGATTATCTGACTCATGGTTTGATCTATAAAATAAAAAAAAATGGTGAAAAAAAGACAATGTCTTCAAAATGCTTGTTTTGTCTGACCAACAGTTCAAAACAATATTACGTTTAAAGACATTAAGTTTACTGTGCACACAAATATTCCACTATTTTTCAGAATATGACAATATTCTGAATTTGCTACGCGTCATGTAAACAGCATATTCCTTTTGTATATTCTGAATTAGGCCTTATTCTGAAGGGAGCATTTTCCGATTAAGACATGTGGGATATGTCGATATTATTCAGGTTTTAGGAGCATCCTTTGGAAATATACAGCGCATTCAGAATATGCATCTTAGTTGGGGTTTTTACCGCAGTTTGCAGCACACGGCCTCTTGCCTGTTTACGGCCAGCTCCGTGCGTTGTACGCAAAGCAACTAGCCGACAGTATGCAGAGTTGCATGCCCAAAGGAAAAGCCCACATTTCTGGTCAGAAGGAGAAACACACCTAGTTTTAAATGTTATGAAAGACGTGGATATCAACAGGTTTTTGGATAAGCGCAAATATTGCACCGCCGACCTTTTCAAGAAGGTGGTTGAAGGAATGAAAGAGGGAGGCTGTTTTCCCACGGTCAAACAAGTCCGTAATCAGAGTATGCACAGCTGCATGTAAACGGGAATATTAGTGGAATATTCATTTTCATCAGCCATGTAAACAGCTTAGTAGGTATATTGTCTTTTTGGAATAAGGGCAAAAAAAAACCTGAATATTGCATGTAAACGTAGTCAATGATATAAAACACAGAAAAGCAGTAAATCCTCATATTTGAACAGCTGGAGCCATCTGGTGTTTGGTATTTTTGCTTGAAAAATTACTTTTAACTGATCAATTGACAAATCGATTAGTTGACTAATCGTTTTAGCTCTAATCCCACAATTGAAATTTGTGTTAACTACAGATGTTAAAACTATTACATCACCATTTTTACCTTGTTAGATGTTCACCTCACATTTATAAATAGAAAAATCTGTTTTAAAATATTTTGTTGAAAAAGGCTCATGATTTTAGTTCTGTGAGTGTGTGCGTGTGTGTGTGTGTGTGTGTGTGTGTGTGTGTGTGTGTGTGTGTGTGTGTGTGTGTGTGCTCACCAGGTCCTTGATGATCTCTTGTATCTGGGCCTGAGCCTGTTCCACCTCCGCTGTTGGTCCCTCCAGACTGATGCGCTCCTCGCCGTCCGTAAACTCTATGTGAACCTACACACAAACACACAAATAAAGATGAAGTGTCGATTCCCCCTAGTGTCACAGTAAATAAGACACATCACAGTCCATGTTATAAGTGTCCGCTGCCATGCTGCAGAATTTTCCCTCCTTCTTCACCTCCTACATGATTGATAATAATCATTGTTCAAACTACTCTGTCATATTGTAGGAGCAGATTGTGTGGTTTATCTCTGGTTTCTAACTCCGATCATCTCTCTCCTTACCCGTGGTAGCTGCTGTGTGATCCGCCCGATGTTCTGTCCTTTCTTGCCGATGATGAAGCGATGCAGCCAGGCCGGAGCGGTCACCTCCACCACCATCACACTCTTCGCCTGCGCAGGGACAAAAGGCTTACAGCTTAAAAACCAACAATCCAACGATAAATAACTGCTTGGAAATTAAAGCTGCACTAACATAATTGTATAATAATGGATGACTACATGTAATGTGAGAGGGGTCGCTCATAGTGACGAACCCTCAGGGAATTACCATGCCCTCTCCTCCTTACCTTTGCGTACACCTGTGTGAGCGCCGGTCCCAGCTTGTCGGGCTCCCCCCTGAGGATGATGGTCTCTGAGCTGGAGTCCAGCAGAGGCATCTCCACAGACACCCCCGTGGTCTCCAGGATCTCCTGCAGCGTGTTGCCCTTTGGACCTATAATGTACTTATGCTGAGACTTCTTCACCTCCACGGAGATGGTGGTGGTCTTCCTCTTCTGCGGGTAGAGGATTAGAAGTGATTGGCACGGAGAAGAAAACGGCGGTGAAAGGAAGGACAGCGTGGGGAAAATGAGGAGCCCAGTGAGGGATGGATGGAAACACAACAGGAGACAGAAAGAGGAATGACAGACAGGAAGCAGGAAGGACAGAGCAGATGAAAGTTGGAAAAAGGAGGACTGAGCGACAGTGAGACAAGAGGAAATAAGCTGGCAAGAGGTGAGCAGAGAGGGAGAAGAGAGTGATTGAAAGCCAGAGAAAATATATTTGTTTTTGCCTCTCATGCATATGCACTAAATGACATTAGCATTCTCATCCTGTTGTTCTCTGGTGAAATCCAATTTTCTCTCCACATTATCTCCGGCCTGCCTATCGCCAGCACTCATCCGGCACACACACACTTCCTCTCCACGTTTCATCCATCCATCTTTTATAGTTTCTTGTGTGTGGTAGAAACAATAATAAAACCTCCTCATTACAAAAAGCACACAATTTGTGTTACTGCGCCAAACATTGTTAGTACAGATGAGGTTTAAGATCCAGGCGACAGAGTGAATAAGTGGTTAAAGTGAGACTGTGATGAAAACAGAGAACCACAAAGTTTAATATCTGCGATCACGTGTGTCGTGCCAAAAAGCCCTAAATTAAACCCCAATCTGCTCGCTCACCGCAAGTCATTCTGGGTAAGTTTAGTACACACTAAAAGTTGGCATAAATTACTGAACAATTCACAAAAATGTCCGAATGATCCAAGAACGAGAGCTGGCAGGAATGTAAACAAACAAGTGAGGCTTGTTTGTGATCCAATTTTCATGTTTTGTTCCTTGTCTTGCTTTTGTGTTCCTCGCGATGCTTTGCATTTGAAATTTTGAAAAAACAAAAACTGCTTCATCAGCAGTGATAGAATGAAAATATCTGAAACAAATATGTAGATAAAAAACTGAATTAAATAGTAGGAGTGGGAATCACCAGAGGCACCACGATACAATGTTATCACGATACAATGTTATCACGATACTTCAGTCGCGATACGATCTTATTGCAATTTTAAACATTCTGCGATATGCTGAGTATTGCCATAACATATATTGCGATTTATTACCTTTTTGCAACTGCAAATTATGCAGTTTATCAACATCTGTTTTATCTAATAAAATACAGTTTACTCTGTTCATCTCAGAGTTTTCATTCACATATCTTGAGGTCAGAGGTCAAGGGGCCCCTTTGAAATTGGCCATGCCAGTTCTTCCTCGCCAAAATTTATCGCAACTTTGGAGCGTTATTTAGCGTTCTTCCTGACAAGCTAACATGACATGGTTGGTAACAATCCTTAGGTTTTCTAGATTCATATGATACCAGTATCTTTACTCTAGCTTTAAGAAGACTGAGCCTGCTTTAACCTCTGAAAGACAGAATAGCGTCCGGATTGTTAAGAGGTTAATAGTTTAAAGATTGATAACGATTGACGTCCGTGTATCGATACAATATTGCCAAGCAAGATATCATGATACTATGCTGTACCGATTTTTTCACCCAACCCTATTTGATAGCAGCAAAAAAGAATGAGAAAATGGGAAATAACAGCTAAAGGTCATTAAGACTGCAAATGATTAATCAACTATGAACTTCATTTTCGATTGAGATGACTCAAAATAAAATTGTATAGAAGGGTTTTCAAAGGCTATAAGGTTTTTTTGGCATTTATAGACAGTTGACAGTAGAGATAGAGACAGACTATATCATTAGTCCACCGGGCACTCAAATAAATTGCAGATAGATTAAAGACTTCTTTGTACATATGGAGATAAAAGCTCAGTTATTTAATCTGATGCTAAGCCACTAATGGCTTTAAAAAGATTAAATTAAACATTACAAATCAATTCTAAAGTCAGTCAGGAGCCAGGGTGAGTTAGAGTCAGAACGGGGTTATATGAGTCCTATGGTTGCTAGAAACCGTTCGTTTTGAACAAACGCACCTTGTCGTCGTAGATGGCTCGGATGCGGCTGAGCGCCAGGGCGACGGCCTCCTTCTCCCCGGTGATGACGATCTCGTCCTTGGGCAGGCTGGGTGGGGGGATGCTGATGCGAGCGCCCGTCTCCTGGCTCAGCTCCTGCACCAGCCGGTTGTGAGCACCGGCGATGAAGGGGTGGAAGGCCTTCTCCAGGGACAGACGCTCCACTGCACGCTTGTCCTGGTGAGCAGGAGTAAATAGTGACGGCCATGATTAGAGAGGCAAAAAAACACAGTATCAAAACACAATTCAGCAGCGACAATTTTAGTCTTCAAATCTTAATGGCCGGGTCACAGCCAATTAAAATACTTGATTAACGTATCATGAGCATATATTTACTCATTAGTCCATTTCAAGGCCATTTAACCTTCAACTATTCTTCTGGTTTCAGACCTCCATTTTTAAAGATCACATCACAAACTGAACCCCGCAGCTCACCTGTTCAGCTGAGATCAGAAGTATTTCATGGCGAGCCTTCTCGATGCCCTCCTTGGTGCCGGTGATGCGGATGTTGGTGCTGGGGTCGTCAGGACGTGGAATAGCGATCTTGGTGGCGGTCTTCAGCTCCAGCTCCTGCAGCTTCTCGCCGTTCTTACCGATGACAAAACGATGGTGCTCCTTGGGGATGGCGACCGTAGCCGAGGCCTGGGGGAGTTTCAGGGAGAAAGTGAATGAAGATTTGCATTGTTACACATTGGAAAACGGCAGTAAATTATTGTATCAGGAAACATTATCATGCCTGAACTAACTTCATTAGCATTATATAAAGTTCTCTTAGGAGTTAAGGGTAAGACATATTCATAAAAATACAGAATTGTTGATGTAGCAGCTGCGGTTTCACATTTATATAATATTAGAATATTAGTTTTCTCACATTTCTAGTTTACCAAGGACAGTAATTAACAGTAACAATGGAATATGTGGGTTTTCAGCAGGTAAACAAAGACTAAACCGTTCGACCTTGCGAAGAGTACAGAGTGTTGTTTCTGCACTCTTGTATCAATAACTGCAGCTCAGCTATACAGGTGGACCTTGGTGCACCAATTGAAGTGGAAATCAGCATGTTTACTGCTGAAGCCCAGAAAGGCCACCCTCGGGAGCTGACGGTCATTTTTCAGCTCAACTTTTTGTCCTAAAACCGGCCTGCCTGCACCGATAGGATTCTTCAAGCTGCAGCTAGAACTAACTATCCTATATAATTTTGCGAGGATGTAAAAAGAGCAAATGCCAATAAAAGAAACAGATTGTCACAGTAAAACCCCTCTGATCCCATTCATCAGTTTAAGTGATGTGAGTCGTTGTTCACCTCAAAGAAACATCTGTTAGTCGGGGGCATTTTTCCAATGGTATTCACTATCAAGACAAAAAACCCTTTCACTTAAAAATAGAATTGGTGAGGGAACAAAATACAGGAATGCATAATCACTAAAAACACAAATTATTCAACAGCAGCACACAATATGCTTGCACCAATATATTGTCGCACAATGTATCAAGATAAAGAAGTTACGAGAGGCATTTTTAAATTGGCAACATGACAGTAATTTAACTCATGACTGTCTACAACTGTGCAACAAAGCTTACAAATTCATTTTATTCTGCATCTTTAGAACATTTACTGCATTATTGGTAATATAACTTTAAGTTGCAACAATGGTCTTGACGAACGCATTCATGCTGTTGACTAATACTTCCAAGGTTTCTGCTTATTTAGCCAAAGAAAGAAAGCATTTTCAATCGATCTAGTCAAGAAAACACCCCCGCCATGCACTCTGTATCCCACATTTATGAGCTCAAACAACTGCAGTGAACTTACCTGCGTCTGCAGGCGAGCCACGATTTCCTTGCGAGCCTTCATGACAGAGTCAAGTTTGCCGGTAACCATGATGGACAGGCCCTGGTCTTTGGCCAGGGACAGCTCAATGTGGGCCCCCGTCCGCTGCATGATGTCCAAGCACACTTTGGCCTCCTCGCCTTCCCCGAACTGGCTGTTGTCCTTGTAGCGACGCTCCTCCAGGGGCACGTGGAACACCTACGCACAGAGCGGGTTAGAGGGGAGGAGGGGGGGTGGGGGGGGTTCAAATTTCAGGCAACGTGTCTCATTTGCTTATTCTCCAATAACTGGTGCATCTTATCGACCGCTAATGTGGCTCGGGGCAAAATTTAGTTACGGTCAGAAAGATATCTAAAGAGCAGATGAATGAACGACAGACATCAAAATATAGTATTTCATTTTTTTTGCATGAATGACAGTTGTTGTTAAAGTCAAAACAGTTTGCAAATTAGACCCTGAGTGTTTCCAATAACTCATAACATGTGTATTAGGGCTGCAACTAACAATTATTTTCATTGTTGATTAATCTGTTGATTATTTTTTGCGATTAATCTATTAGTTGTTTGGTCTATAAAATGTCAGAAAATGGTGAAAAACATGTTTCCCAAAGTCTAAGACGACGTTCTCAAATGTCTTGTTTTGTCCACAACTCAAAGATATTCAGCTTACTGTCATAGAGGAGTAAAGGAACCAGAAAATATTCACATTTAAGAAGCTGGAATCAGAGAATTTTTACTTTTTTATATTTAAAAAATTACCCAAACCGGTTAATCGATTATCAAAACAGTTGGCGATTAATTTAATAGTTGACAACTAATCAATTAATTGTTGCAGCTCTAATGTATGT
>CAKAKR010064573.1:0-15363 GCA_916700685.1 Adelosebastes latens | reverse complement strand
CCTCCTCCCTCCTTCCTCCCTCCTTCCCTTGTCTCCTCCCTCCTTACCTTCTGTGGGAGAGAAGCAGGATGGTTTTCTACGATCAGTCTCTTGAGGTAGTGAACCCAAAGTCTCTTCTCCTCCTGGTTCTTCGTCTGCAGCAACAACACAACAAGTATTAGTACATGAAGTACATGAAGTACATCTTACAGTAGTTATACTCATGTTTAGAAGTATTAAATACTGACGACAGGAGGACCATGAAGCAGATATTACTTCTTAGTAGTTATGACTCAGCGAAACCAGCGTAGACTCTGACTCTGACTCTACTAGACTCTGAGGTTCTCTCCGTCTCTCACCTGGACGACGTGCTGCTGTTTGGGAATCGTCTGATCCGACACTTTGAAGCACAGAGAATCCTTCAGAGTCTCCACCAGCAGCAGATTACAGCACTAGAGACGGAGACGGAGAGACGGAGACATGAAGACATGAAGACAGACAGATAGTAGTGGTTTACGTCCATAATAAATAAATAAATAAATAAAAAGCGTGCCGACGCCGGCGGACTCACGAAGATGTGCGTGCTGTAGACGAACTGCTCCAGCCTCTTCTTGGCGATCAGCAGCATGGTGTCGAACAGGAAGAACGCTCTCTCCTTCTTCACTCTGTGCACCTTGAAGGAACCTTCCAGAACCAGCTCTCCGAACCCGCCGAGGTCCGGCCCGCTCCAGTTCACCAGCAGGGACTCGATCTCCTGTGAGGAGGAGGAGGAGGAGGACGAGGAGGAGGAGGAGGACGAGGAGGAGGAGGAGGAGGAGGAGGAGGTGGTGAAAGGTCACGGGTCAGAGGTCAGAGGAACCAGCACATTATATTTAATAAAAAGGGTTCTACTACCTGAACCTTCAGGGTGTTGTACAGAAAGGTTCTTTATAAAGTCAAAGGGTTCTAAAGAGAACATTATAGGGCTGTTTCATGAGTCCAAGCAATCACGTTTTTTTGGTACAAAATCTTCTGATAATTGCACCACCTTCTGGGGGGGGGGCGCTGGTCGCCCTCTAGAAAAAAGAAATGCCGGTGGGCGCCCTTACTCATTATCTGCATTGAGGTAACAAATGAATGAATAAATAAATAAATAAATAAATAGATAAATTAACAAATAATAAACAAACAAATAAACAAATAAATAAACAAATAATAAACAAATAAACAAATAAATAAATAAATAAACAAATAATAAACAAATAAATAAATAAAAAGAAAAATTAACAAATAATAAACAAACAAACAAATAAATAAATAAACAAACAAACAAACAAATAAAAATAAACAAATGAATATAATATAAATAAATAAACAAACAAAAAACAAATAAATAAATAAACAAATAAACAAATAAAGAAAGAAAGACACTTTTACCCCTGTAACGCTCGTTGAAGTGAAACTGACTTCACACTTTTAAGCCAACAATATCAGGGACCAATTGTTTTTTTATATATTAATAAATACAGTTATTTATAAAAATAATAAATAAATAAACGAACGAACGAAAGAATAAAGAAAGAAAGAAAGACACTTTCCCCCCTGTAACTCTCTATTTATATAATAATAAATACAGTTATTTATGAAAATGATAACTAATAAATAAATTAAATAAATACAAATCTTAATTTTTGTCTTTAAACCATTGTGATGTCTGATTGATGCTTCCTAACTGCACACGTGCAGAAATGAGAAGAAAACTCCTGTTTAAAGCAGTAAATTAAATTAAATTAATTCACATTAAAACAACAGTATAATATCGTCTTTGACAGGAAACACTGAGACACTGAAGAATAAAACAATCCCTGTAAACCATGTGACCTCTCCTCTATCTGTCCCAGCTGCTCGGAGGTCAGAGGTCAACACCTGTACACTTCCTGCTCCGTCAGCCTTCGGAGGTTAAAGTTTAAACTTATGAAACTAAACTATTCCTAAAACACAGAGAAAGGAGTCACAACTGTTAATGAGCCACAGGCCACAGGCCCAGCTGTGGAGGCGACCTTTGACCTCTCACAACCAGCTGGAACAGAGAGAGTCAGAGGGAAGTAGAAATGTGGATGAAGCTGTTGCAGGTTGAGATTACTGGACCACCTGTTGTTGAGAATCATCCAGAAAGATCTAACGGTAGTAAAACTGCACTAAAGAGACATCACTACCCAAAACAGTCAGTCCTGTACGGTTCAAGAACTCCTCATAGTCGGCTGTTTGGAGTGATGTTCAGTAGAATAAATGCTGAAAAATAAGTACGCAGTATGTTTTCTATAAATGAATGTAGTGATAAAATAGAGGTTACGTCTGACAGAATTTGTTTGGCCCCCGGCAACAATCTGGGTTTCTCATGTGGCCCCAAGGAAAAAGAATTGCCCATCCAACCCTGGTCATTATGGTGGTACTTGGAGAGTCAAATATCTTCTGAGGTGGTACGTGGTGTAAAATGTTTGAGAACCACTGGTGTAGACAATAATAAGTCACACAATGGGGAGATTTGTGCCTGAACAGAAGTGTCTTCTGTTATGTGACCTTTATTATGACGCCACCTCCTGGCGGAAGAAGGTTATCACCACGGAGAGTTACTGAAGGAAGGAAAGCATGAAAGCATGCAACTTTACTCTGCTATATTAAGTCATCATAATCTGATAATTACGCGCCCAGCCAGTACATTTACAGTGCGTGAGGGTTTATTTGTCTTTTCATACATTTCATTGACATTGCTTTTAGTTGACATCGCTGTAATGCTAGCTTTCTAGCTTTTGATGTGCACATACCAGGCTTAGTGTTTGATAAATGCTCATATGTATGGAAAATATGGATACGGTTTGTAATGGTTATGTTTTTGTAAGAGCTCATTTTATTTTTATTCGTCTGTCCTTTAGCTCTCACGGTGTTTAAAGAAGAAAGGTGCTTTCTGAAGGAAGGATATTACAGTAAGTTTGACATCAGTATGCTTCACCATCGTCTGTTCTGAGGTCCGCTACACGTATACGGTGTCATGTCATTGTGTTTCTCGCGTGTGTTTTCGTGACTAAACGTAGTCTGGAGACCTCATCGGGGATTCCTCCCTGTGGAAGATCTTATAGTGTGACTTCCTGTCTCCGGCCAGTCATGAAGTGAAAACCCCGACGACGTAACGACTCCTGATTACAAGACAACAACAGTATTTAGTGTGTCCTGATATACAGGAACATTTCTAGAATCTTTGATCTGAATGTAACTGAAGTGAATTAACTCAAGTGGAACAGAAACAAGAGTAAATCAACATTAAGAGGCTATAAAGACCAGACCAGAGGAACAGCAGGACTGACAGGAGGAGTGTTAAAACTCAGCTGGAGATGAGAGGAAGCCGACACACACACACACACACACACACACACACACACACACACACACACACACACACACACACACACGTGATGGAAGGAGCTGGTAACATGTTCCTGTGTGTGTGATGATGATGTGAACACGTGTCGGGGAAGTTGAGGAATGTAGAGTTTGACACCTGAAGGTCAACCAGGTGACCTCCAGCTGCCCGTCTGTCTCTCTACGGTCTGAGGAGGAGGAGGAGGAGGAGGAGGAGGAGGAGGAGGAGACGCTGCTCTGGTACAGCCTGAATCCTCACAACGTGTCAGAAGGCAGGAAAACCAGCTCAGCTTTTAGTTTAAAGGTTTCATAAACTTAAAGATCTCAACCTCTGTGGCAGTTTGAAATCCTTCAGATTAAATTACACCACAAACCTTTTAAACTACCGACCAAAAAAACACAGATTATTCACGTTATTACAGCCCAGACTCACACTTGAAATAGTCCAAAAATTGAATGTATTGATTCGTGTACATAGACACAAATTTCACATTTTTTTCGTGATGGTCAGCACAAAATCAATTCATGTGTAATCCACGTAATCGTGAACCAGGGAGTATGAAGAGCGGCGAGCACTGCATGGGGAGGAGGTCAGCGTGGATAGGTAGGTCTAAAAACAACAGACTTTCACCAGGAAATTATTGGTGCCCCGTGTGAGGCCAGAAATAAACTTTGATTTATTTGTCACATAACTTCCGTACTTAAGTTACAGAACTTCTGGAGTTATTTTAACCCAAACCACCATCTTTACCTAAACCTAACTAAGTAGTTTTATTTTGAAAAGACTGGAGCGGAAATTGACAGGTGTGCCATGTGTTGCTGGACATTTGTAGGAAAACGCACAAAAAATATGTTGTTGAAAGTCGTGCTGAGTGTCATGGAAAAAAAGGGAAATTCATGTCTATGTCTAATCTGAGAGAGCGCTAAACCGTTTCTTGTTTTAAAATACATGTTAATGAGATCTATTATGTTGGAAAGATGATATTAGTTAGCCATTTTTAGACAAACATAATTTCAGACAGATTCCTTATTTGTTCAAAAGCTCATTTAGAGTCTGGTGATTTACTAACTTACTGATTTAATCATCATATGTATATATATAATTTGTATATACATAAATATTAGGGCTGTCAATTGATTAAAATATTTAATCGCGATTAATCACAAATTAATTGCACATGTTTTTATCTGTTCAAAATGTACCTTAAAGGGAGATTTGTCAAGTATTTAATACTCTTATCAACATGGGAGTGGACAAATATGCTGCTTTATGCAAATGTATGTATATATTTATTATTGAAAAGCAATTAACAACACAAAACAATGACAGATATTGTCCAGAAACCCTCACAGGTACTGCATTTAGCATAAAACAATATGCTCAAATCATAACATGGTAAACTGCAGCCCAACAGACAACAACAGCTGTCAGTGTGTCAGTGTGCTGACTTGACTATGACTTGCCCCAAACTGCATGTGATTATCATAAAGTGGGCATGTCTGTAAAGGGGAGACTCGTGGGTACCCATAGAACCCATTTACATTCACTGATCTGGAGGTCAGAGGTCAAGGGACCCCTTTGAAAATGGACATGACAGTTTTTCTTCGCCAAAATGTAGCGTAAGTTTGGAGCGTTATTTTACCTCCTTTATGACAAGCTAGTATGACATGGTTGGTACCGATGGATTCTTCAGGTTTACTAGTTTCATATGATTCTTCACTCTAGCTTTAAAACTGAGCCGCTACAACCTACGAAAGTTCAGTTGCGTTAATGCGTTAAAGAAATTAGTGGTGTTAAAACGATTGAGCATTAACTATTATCGTGTTAACTTTGACATCAGAGAAAGTGCTGTATTATAATGCTGACACACTAAGTTTCCCTTACAAAGATCATAGGAGTTATTAATAATGTCTTACCTGTAGTCGTACTGCGTGCTCCTGTTTCCTCTTCATGTCGTTGATGTACCAGGCGACCGCCGTCATGGTGATGATGGCGTCCTCGATTACCTCATATCCGGGGTCACTCTTGTCAAAGTGTTTGGAAAGTTCCTGAGATTCAGACATGAGACCCGTTTTAGCTGGTTTATCGCCGACATGTTCACTGTTCTACAAAACAACGTTAACCAGCCGACACATCACAGAGACGACCGAAGCAGGACCAGCTGAGGATTATGGGAAAATCCCTGCGCTGCTCCAAACACATGTTTGAGTGGTGTTTATACTGGCCACCGTACACAGAGCAACAACAACACACACTAATACTCACTAATACACACTAATATACACTAATGCAGACCAAACAGGAGAGAACAAAGACCGGCTCTACTGTCTGTTTCATCATTCTCCTCTCTGAGGTGGGCTTGGACTGGGACCAGAACTTGGACTGGAACCAGAACTTGGACTGGACCCAGTGGAGAAACTCTCCAAGTTTATTGGGAGAAGCTGTCAGAGGAATGTGTGTTTTGTGTTTTATGGATGAGTGTGATGTTTAAAGGTCGTGACCCCGTGATGAGCTGGGATGTATTAGATAAATAATAATTATATAAATAAATATTGATATAATAAACAGTCAGGACACGGCCCGGTCTAAAGAAGGGAAGTCCCAATCTGTTGTTGTTGCTGCTCTTTATCATTTAATCAATCATTGAGTAACGCAGACCTGACACCAGACCACTTTTATCACCGTCACAGACGTATCTTTAAAGACTTAAAATGGATGTCCTCAGCACACTGGATGTCCTCAGCTGTCCTCAGATGTCCTCAGCTGTCCTCAGTTTTTCTCACTGAGAGGACGGAAAACTTTATCTCTGTGTAATTTTAGCCCATAAAGCCTGTGTTTACTTACAGGAAACAGCCTGTTGGCTTCGCTCAGTGAGATATTTACTACACGACTACATTAATCAAGTGTTCAATTATAATGATCAGTGTTAAAGATACTGAATGTTTTAGTACTCCTTGTGATGGACTGTATGAAGTATTTCAGGTATTACCTGTAGTAGCAGGTGGTATTTTAAGTAATACGTGTAGTATAGATCCTCTTCCTACCGTCTTGGTAAAAGCCTGCCTTATCCTCTCTGTCATCATACATTCCTCCCTCACCTCTGGTATTGTTCCCTCATCTTTCAAATTAGCCACTAGAACTCCGACAGTATACTCAAGAAACCTGGTGCAGATCCCAACATTTAACAATAACCTTCGTCCTATCTCAAACCTACCTTTTCTATCTAAAATCCTCGAAAAAACAGTTGCATCTCGTCACTACCGGTGTTCCCCAGGGATCCGTCCTGGGGCCCCTTTTGTTTACCATTTTATCTACTTCATGTTGGCCATATCTTCCGTAAATTTAACATCCATTTTCATTGCTATGCCGATGACACCCAGCTCTACCTGTCAACCAGACCCACTTCCACCCTCCCGCCTACCTCCCCTCTCTGATTGCCTTCAAGAAATCAAATTCTGGTTCTCCTGCAACTTTCTCAAACTAAATAGTGATAAAACCGAAGTTCTCCTCATTGGCACCAAATCCACGTGACAAGACATGACAGTTTTTCCATTACCATCAATAACTCCTCAGTTTCTCTCTCCCCTCAGGTTAAAGCCCCAGACACACCAGGAACGTCAGGAGCGCGTGGCGGCTGCATGATTCACGCTTCGGGCGTTCACACCAGCTGCGTTTCTGCTGCTGCTGTCAGCCCTTTCTTTCTACATAGAGTTTGCCTTTTAATGGCCATTTCATTTTATTATAAATATGATTTATATTTATTTTAGACAGAGAAAGGTTAAGAAACGTGTGGTAATTAGTAAATAATAGTAATAATCCACAATTAAAACACGGTACTATATTCATTCATGGAGCTCTCCAAGTCACTGCATGTTCTACAACACTGTCCGGCACATATTTCAGAATAAAAACGTTGTGTTAACAAATGAAGGAATTCTGTCTACAGAAAAAACGCTTGAGGGCTTTTATTTTGAAATGAAAGCAGGAAGTGTTGATTTAAAGCCCACACTTTATCAATTCATGGAGCTCTCCAAGTCACTGCATGTTCCACAGCACTGACTGCTCATATTTCAGAATAAAAGCCTTGTGTTAACAAATGAAGGAATTCTGTCCACAGAAAAAAATGCTTGAGGGCTTTTATTTTGAAATAAAAGCAGGAAGTGTTGATTTAAAAATAAGTCTTGACTTTAACATTAATGGCCTTCGCCCGTCCCTCACACCCAACAGTACCACTATTCTCTTTGAGGTACTAGGTGTAGTATTTGGAGTAGTACCTGAAGTAGCAGGTGGTATTTGAGGTACTAAGTGTAGTATTTGGAGTATTACCTGTAGTAGCAGGTGGTATTTGAGGTACTAGTAATAGTATTTGGAGTATTACCTGTAGTAGCAGGTGGTATTTGAGGTACTAGTAATAGTATTTGGAGTAATACCTGTAGTAGCAGGTGGTATTTGAGGTACTAGGTGTAGTATTTGGAGTAGTACCTGTAGTAGCAGGTGGTATTTCAGGTACTAAGTGTAGTATTTGGAGTAGTACCTGTAGTAGCAGGTGGTATTTGAGGTACTAAGTGTAGTATTTGGAGTAGTACCTGTAGTAGCAGGTGGTATTTGAGGATCCTCTGCACTGGTTTGAGCAGGTACGTCTCCAGAGGTAACGAGTGGTTCAGAGTCGTCTGTCTCTCCTGGAAGAACCGAACCAGACTCTTGTGTTTCATACAGTCCCTCAGCACCGCCACCGAACTGTGGAGACAGAGACAGAACCAGAATCAGAACCAGAACCAGAGAGAGAGAGAGAGAGAGCGAGACCAGAGAGGGGGAGAGAAAACATGGACATATTACTGCTGATGTCAGCGTAGATCTGTTATAAATTAAAGCTTTCTCTTGTTTTGTCTCCTCAGTCTGGTTTGTTTTCTCTCTCACTCAACAAGACACGATACAGGATTCAATAAGAACCTGATAAACAGAACCAGAACCAGAACCAGAACCAGAACCTTTAACAGACATTAAATAAGAGTGATGGACGTCCAGATGAGATTACAAACACCAACAAAGAGAGAGAGAGTTCAGCCGTCGAGGTCCGGAAGATGATGGAGAAACTCCTCGAATGAAGGAAGGAGGGATGGAAGAGGAAGAGGAAGAAGAAGAGGAGGAGATTATGAAGGAGGAAGAGGAGTCCACAGCTGTTTGGACCTCTGACAAACATCCATTACACGTTTAGGGGAGAAGGAGAGGAAGTGAGGAGATCGGAGATGACGAGGAGGAGGTCTGTGAGATGAAGAAGAAGCTCATTCATCCCGATCTGAACAAAGAGAGAGAAACAGAGAAGATGAAGAAGGGATGAACATTCATCAGAAAGCTGAACAAAAGACAGGAAGAAACTGAAGAGTCTGAGGGAGATGATGGAGGAGAGGAGGAGGAAGGAGAGGAAAAGGGGGATGGAGGACAGAGGAGAGTCCTCGACAAACATTCATCACAGCGAGAAGCCAAAGAATCTTGGACACCAGCGGTGAGATGGGAAGTCTGAACAGGGGGGGTGAAGAGAGAGGAAGGAGGTCAAGGTAACGATGGAGGAGGAGAGAGGAGGAGAGGAGGAGAGAGGAGGAGAGGAGGAGAGGAGGAGAGGAGGAGGAGGATCTGTTCCTCAAGATAGACGTTAATCACAGGAGGAGTCCAGAGCAGCAGTAATATCTTCTACAGACTCGTGTTCAGCAGGAAGTCTGAAGCTTCCAAACCGTTTATCTGCACATTCAAACCTGAAGTTAAAACACAATTATGTCTCCTAAATTATGTTTACAAACACTTCATTTGGTCGTCACCATCTTGTTTTTTTTGGCCGTCACCATCTTGTTTATTTTGGCCGTTGTCATCTTGACTTGGTGAACGTTTGGATGCTCTTCTCCAGCTCAACATCAGGTCAAACTCTCCACACAACATTTATATAATCTCAACCTGATTTTAGCTCCATTAAAAGGCTCGAAGAATAAATAAATCATCAGTATGTTGTTTCTTCTGTCCTCCGCAACTTCTAGAGGATGTTAACTGGATGTTTTGCTGAACTGAAGTACAGAAGTTTTCAGGCATGTGGTCATCGCAAGAAGTACGACAAACATGAACTCCGATGTGAGAGGACAAAACATTTGCATTCATACGAATGTCAGAACCAGGACCGAGTCGTCTTAGACAGCAAGCGACGCTGTAATCTACGATCTCAGACAGAACCAGACTGAAGGAAATCGCCTGCAGCCTTCAGATAAACACCGACCTCTGCTTGAAGGATCTAAAGCATATGGCAGATATGAAACACCGTCCACCAGAGAGACATTCCTAGAAACCCAGCTTGGACAGATTCCCATCAAATCACTCCGCTTCCTGCACATGAAACTCACCTCTGTGGCGTCTTTTCCACAACTTTTATCATCTATTATTCACCTCATGTTGCATTCATTCTCAGAGAGAAATCAGTCTGTGTTTATTACAGACTGAAGCCTCCATATTCTCACTGACTGTAGATAATCAGAGCTGTTCCCCAGAGTCTGGATTCATCTCCACCAATCAGAGGAAACACAACACCAGCCTGCAGTCTGCACAGAATACCATTAACCTCCTCAACTCTCTGCTCTCGCCGCCAATCTGACGGCAACGTTTGTTTGCATTTGCAAAAAAGTGGTTTCCAGGTATCCAAATAATGACTTTTCCACTGTGTGTTAGTATCATATATATACTGCATATCTGACCTGATATATTCATGTTGTATGTTAAATATATCGACTTACAACAATCAAACTGGTTCTGGCACAAGAAGACTCACAACACCAGACCTGTTTGAGTCTCTGAATAAACTGGAGCTGTGGTGGATGATTCAGAGGTAACCTCAGTTTGGATCGGCCGTCCGTGAACACAACTACAAAGAGTCGAGATGAAACCACACAATCAGATAGACGAGGAGGTTCTGGAGGACGTTTTTCTATCATTAATGTTCCATTGTGATCTCTGCTGCTCGTCAACTTTCTTGAGCTTCTTGCCAAAGTGCAGCGGTGGGACCAGAGGCGATTCTAGGATCAGACCCTCCAGGAAGTTTGGAGCGTCAAACACTTTATTTGTGAAACTAAAAGTAACGTTGACTTATTTTGTCACGTTAGTAACGTGACTCGTCGGTATCGTCAGCCCCGTGAGTCACTATTCAGTGAAGTTAACGACAACCGCGACTGTTTCCTAAACCTAACTAAGCGGTTGTGTTGCCTAAACCTAACTTCCTGTGACAACAGAAGTTTATTTTGAAAGGACACTGTGCATGTAACGAGCGTATATTGACACGCCGTCCCTGGTCCGTCCAAAGGTAACACTGGAGGGGTACCCAATGCGTCAGTCTTTGATATTTGACGAGTTGGGAGTGAGAATGTGTTGACCATCAGTACAGCGAGTGAGAGAGACAGGAAGTTTTTGGCTTTAATTATACAAAAGAAAACTATTTTAAAGGGGACATGTCATGAAAAACTCACTTTTTTTTTAGAGCTTGTGCACAAACATTTGGTCTTTTTCAGGAGTTGGTCTTAAAGAGACAGTCGCTAAAACTGAATACAGGTATATTCAGACAGACAGTATGAGATATATATTGTGTTTTTTTAACATTAAAGCATGTAAACATGTTTTAGTAGAAACCCAAAATACAAGTATGAACCTGGAAATGAGCACGATATGTCCCTCTTTAACTTTTCCACAATGGAAAAGTTGAATTATGGTTCATTCTTAATGATGATGATTATAATGTCGTTCCTTCCTTTCACTGATCAGGAGAAACAATCTGTGCAAACCGAGCTTCATATTTTGGTCACATTAACGGCTCTAATCTTTCCTCCATGTCGTTTTTTTCAGGTTCTGTTCCGATTCTGTCGAGCAAAGAGACTTTAATAAGAGAGAAAAATGACTTGGTAAGATGGACATTTTTGCAACGCAGTCGGAGGGAATCTATCTTAAACATCCCCCATGAAGGATCTGATCTAAACCCAGTAACCTGCTCTCTGAGCAACACGTCCACCTTCCAATGAGTCGGACCATTACTGGAAGATTTCCCCGCTCTGTTAAAACTTGGCTTTAAGGACGCCCCCCCCCCCCCCCCCGGCTCTGCAGCTCATCAATTTACAGCATTACAAACAGAACATGGAATCCAAGTGGAGTTTAGCAGCATAAATCAGCTCAGCATCTGTCTCCGTCCTCCCTCTGGACCGACCTACTGAGATTACATTCACGTCTGTTAATGTCGTTTTAACAGCAGCTCGTTTCCTGATATACGTTATGCTGGATACAACAACGTGTGTTTGTGAGAGAAACACTTTAATTCTGCTGTTAGTGATTTCAGATGGCGAAGGAAGCTGCATTCCTGGAGTTGTTTTTTGTGTTATTTTCTCTGTTCTCTCGCAGGAGAATTAAACCAAACAGAGAGTCTCATCTCGAGTTCCCAGCGGGGCGACACTCGAGTTCAGAAACCTGCAAATCCAGCAGATTCTCCTCCAGACCGGACCCGGCGGATCACAGCGGAAAACTGTCTTCTGGTGATCACATCTGTCTCTAGTAACACACATCTGTTCTCATTTGGTGATGAGGTGGCTGTCGACCTAATAATGAATGATGTTGTATTAATCTTTGCACAGTTTGTAGGCTTTTTTCTTTTTTTACGATTTTGAAATCTATGTTTTTAATGCCAGAATCAATATATTTGATTCATTTGAGTCTATGTGGAGGTAGAAGGAAGTTACCGCTTTTATTGTGGTAGTCTACAGCTGTGTGCGTCTGTGCTCAGCCGGTCAAATTCACGGAACACGTCGTGGAAAGCAAAAAAAACAACATCAAACATGCTAGGCATCGGCTGTCGTGTACTATGACACTGTTACGGCTGGATGTGTTTCCTGTGCTGTTGTCCCTTTTCCCTCTCCAGTAGCTCTGCCCAGGTGTGCTGCATTTGCTAAACGAGGTGCCCAGGTGTGCTGCACTCCTCAACGAGGTGCCCAGGTGTGCTGCATTTGCTAAACAAGGTTGGGAAGGAGGTGTTTAAAAGCTCCTGTGCCAGCAGCAGAAGAGAGAGGCTTCTGGTGTGGGGACTGCTGCTTCTGCTGCCTCTCAGCTTAGGACTTGATATTTTGTCTTTTTCATATTTTCTTGTTAATAAATCCTATGGATTTGAGAGTTTTAAAAGGTGTCTTCTGTGTTTGGTTTGGGTCAGTGTTAGAGTGTTGTTCGCCCCAATAGGGCTGCCCAAGGGTGGGGCGTAACAAAAGGGGGCTCGTCCGGGATTAGAACATCCATGAGGTGAAGTAAATGTAAGTTTTTGTGTGTATTTTGTGGCCTTTGAGTGTAGAGTTTAGATACTTTGTTGTTATTGCTGCTAGTTGTGCTTTTGACTGTTTGACCAGCTATACCAGATAAAACGATCGATTGTCGCAGACGACACTCATTTATAGTTCCCGAACCGAGTCGACACCCTACGACGGCCGTGTCGGGCTATAATCGGGCTGATATCGTGTAGTCTGAACCGGACTTTAGTCTTAGTTTTAAAACAAAAATGCAAATTAGTTTAAAGTCACATTTTAAGTCATTTTTATCCTTCATAGGTTTAGTCGACAACTCCAAACGTTTTCGTCCAGTTTTAGTCGACGAAAAGTCATACATTTTTAGTTAACAAATCATTTTTAGGGCTGAATGTTGACAAGAATCTGGTGATATGATACGTATCATGATACATAGATTACGATTCAATATATTACGATACTGTAAGTAAGAAGAACACACCAGAAAAACACCATTTTAGAATAGGCAAAAAATAACATGTTTGTACTGCATGTTTTTTGCCCCCAAACTGCATGTGATTATCATAAAGTGGGCATGTCTGTAAAGGGGAGACTCGTGGGTACCCATAGAACCCATTTACATTCACTGATCTGGAGGTCAGAGGTCAAGGGACCCCTTTGAAAATGGACATGGCAGTTTTTCCTCACCAACATTTAGCATAAATTTGGAGCGTTATTTAACCTCCTTCATGACAAGCTAGTATGACATGGTTGGTACCGATGGATTCATCAGGTTTTATAGTTTCATATGATACCAGTATCTGACTTTTCTTCTGCCTTTCTTTCAGACATTTTACGGACTTTTTTTTAGGTTTCTTTTAATTTTTTTGGACATTTTTTGGACATTTTTCAGACTTTTTTCAGACATTTTGGGGGAATTAAAACAAAAAAAAAATATTCGGACAATATCTGGAAATTTTTCTGACTTTTTTTTCTGACAATTGTCAGACATTTTCAGAGTTTTTTTTGGACCTTTTTATCTGATGTTTTTCAGACTTTTTTTAGACATTTTTCAGACTATTCATTGGACATTTTTCTGACATTATTTTGGACAAAAACACATTTACATTCACATATCTGGAGGTCAGAGGTCAAGGGATCCCTTTGAAAATGGACATGACAGTTTTTCCTCACCAAAATTGAGTGCAACTTCGGAGCGTAATTTAGCCTCCTTCCCAACTAGCTAGAGTGACCTGGTTGGTACTGATGGATTCTTTAGGTTTTCTACACAGGCACAGTTTGGGTTGGTTCAGGGGGTTCACATGTGCCAGAGACAGAAACTATAGAGTTGATTGTTCTCTGTTAGACAGAGGCGAGGTGTTGTAGAGAGTTACAGCTTTAGGCAGCAGGACAGATTTCCTCTATCGGTCCTCGTGACAGCGAAGACATCATGACATCTGTCCTGAAATGTACCCAACATGCTGCAGCAGTTTGGGAGTGTGAAGCCTGAAAGCCTCCAACAGAAGAAGAAGAAGCAGCGATGCAGCGCTGAAAGCTGAAAGCTGGAGAGTTTCTCAGAGTTTCTCAGTTTGCTGGTCTGAAAGCAGTTGACCTACTTCTTTTTATTGGAGTTTAATGGAGCTTTAAGGAGGCGACAGGCAGAGAGAGGAGGGAGCTGAAGGAGGGATTTAAACTCACACACATAATAAAGGCATGTATGGATGGATGTGGATGAAGGCGTTTACTGTGTATACATGCAGTGATTTAAGTGTATTAACACACACACACACACACACACACACACACACACACAGAGAGAGAGCTGGGCAGTGATCCAGTCAGGACAAACATCTGTCTGTCAGATTAATGGAGAGGAGATGCTGTGAGAGATATGAACACACAAAGAGCAACAACTGGAGCACATCTGTGCTGAACACAGCACTAATACTTGTCAGAGTGTTTTGGTGACGGTAAAACTAAACTGTTGATCTCTGACTATGTGGTCGCTGACACACTGGTCTGGTCCTGCTGCTGTCAGCAGCTCTTTCTCTGCAGGAGCATTAAAGCCTTTCACTGCGTTGGTTGTTGGCGTTGACTTCTGAGGAGCTGGTCACCAAACACCATTCTGTTTTAGTGCTTTAATATGTTGTTGTATTCACCCATCTGACAGTTCTCAGATCAAGATTTTACACAGTAAACATGCCATCGGTTTATATAATATGATGCTGTTAGGAATTTAAAGTGGCAGTAGACCAGTTTTGTTTTTGCTTTAACTTCATTATGAAGTAAATGTTGTAAAACAACCAAAAACAGACCGAATACAGCCACAAAGAGACACAAAACAACCACAAAGAGACGTAAAACCTCTACAAAGTGACGCAAAACCTCTACAAAGAGATACAAAAAGACCAAAAGGAGACAGAATACAAACACAAGAAAACGTAAAACCTCTACAAAGACATGCAAAACCTCTACAAGGAGACGCAAAACCTCTACAAGGAGACGTAAAACCTCTACAAGGAGACGTAAAACCTCTACAAGGAGACGCAAAACCTCTACAAAGAGACGTAAAACCTCTACAAGGAGACGCAAAACCTCTACAAGGAGACGTAAAACCTCTACAAGGAGACGCAAAACCTCTACAAGGAGACGCAAAACCTCTACAAAGAGACACCATAACGCAAAACCTCTACAAGGAGACGCAAAACC
>CAKAKR010064572.1:131120-142945 GCA_916700685.1 Adelosebastes latens | reverse complement strand
GTGAAAGCAAAACTTAAAAGCAACACGTTCTAACATGTTGTAAAACGGAATGAAACATTACGTTTTGGACACAAACAAAAAGGCTTCTTTAGGTTTAGGCAACTGCATCTTTAGGTATAGGCAAGAAAACTACAACTTCATTAGGTTTAGGCAACAAAAACACTTCAGTTAAGGTGAAAACATTGTGTTATGGCTTAAAATAACTATGTTTCAAAAGTGAATGTGAAACTTAACGCTTGTGAACACAAAGACAGCTGTTTTGTGTCCCATCCATCGCCCCTGACCTCCACGACTTATGGAGTTTCACACCGTCTATACTACAGCGCCTGACATCCGCTTCTGCTCCTGTCATAATTACTACGGTCATTAGAGGTCGCTGTCGTCTTCTTTTTTACCTTCTTTCGGTGATCTACCATGTGAATAGATGATAAAACCTACTAGTGGGTATAGTAGGCCCTTATTGACCCATATCTATGGTGCTTATAGCGACTGATAATGCCTATTTAATGGCCTGACAACAGTCTGAGCTGAGTAACTGAGAATAAGGCCCCTAAACTGTCCATGAATCATGTCATTAAAAAAAGCCTTACCCCAACCCTGTGTTTTCATATTACCAAAAACAAATCATTTTTTTCAAATCAGATTTTACTTATTTTGTCTTGTTTCAAGATAAACAAACAAACATAACAATAAACATATCAAACTCCACTGAGAACGAGTACAATTGTCTTAATCCACTGCCACCTTAAGGGAATGTGGCCTAGAAGTCTGAATGACTTGTTAAAGAGCTGCAGTATAAAAAAAAAAAAATGAAAAGTAGGGTTGCCACTAACAATTATTTGCATTGCTCATTAATCTGCAATTGATTATTGTCTTGATTAATCGATTAGTTGTTTGGTCTATAAAATGTCAGAAAATGGTGAAAAACGTCAATCAGTGTTTCCCAAAGCCCAAGATGACGTCCTCAAATGTCTTGTTCTGTCCACAACTCAAATATATTCAGTTTACTGTCATAGAGGAGTAAAGAAACCAGAAAATATTCACATTTAAGAAGCTGGGATCAGAGAATTTTGAGGGGCTTTTCTTCTTAAAAAAACTACTCAAACCAATTAATCGATCATCAATTTAAGAGTTGGCGATTAATGTAATAGTTGACAGCTAATCAATTAATCGTTGCAGCTCTACTGTAAAGGCAACATCAAAGTAGCATCTACAGTACATGGTGGTGTTCAGCTACAATCAGAGCCACTCATAACTGTCAACAACTGGCCAAAACTGAGCAACAACCGGTCAGCTGAGGTGCCTGAAATCTGCATCCATGACAGGATTACTCACGATACCCAAGACCCGAGAACAAAGAGTCATATGATCAGCTCACAGTGACGAGGCAGAGCGGCGGTTGGATCGGAGGAAGGAGCCGATGAGAAATGTGTGGAATGTGAAGTACAGTCTGGTGCCTCCGGTGCGGGAGACATTTGAATGGAAAAAAAAAAAAGGTAATCCTGGAGGATTAGGAGGAAAACTTCAAGCACATAATCTTGTCATTTGGCGCTCATTTCAATAGGACCCCACTGTGACTCTGACTAAGTTTACATTCAAACGGTCACAACACTGAGTAGTTCAAAGTCAGGGGTGTAAAAAATGGTTGTTGCGTTTGTTTATATATACAAAATAGCTGGTTACAGCACCAGTGATTCACTCATCCCTGAGGGGTTCTGCCTGCTGTGACCAGTAATGAAGTAATAGCCAGTTAGTCCTCGCTGGGTCACTTTGTGATGCCGCAAATAAAACCTGTACATTTTTAAATTACTTCCTAAATTGTCTGTGCCCTGGTGTCATCCTCTCTCAACACAAATCCCAATATTGAGTTCCTCCAAAATAATTATTCTCAGGGCTTAAAGGGGAACTACGCCTGTTTTCAAAATGTATACATGTTATTCCTATAGTCTAAGAAAGTCCAAAAAATATTAGTAAACACGAACAACTCTCTCCCAAATCCAAAAACTAGACCCCAATACTCAAATTTGTGATGATGACTATGAATGGGGAAAGATGTCATAGATGACACCGAGAGCACCCAGGGGAATGATCCGAGTAGGAGTACATTTAGTGTTTCACAACTGACACCACTACAATAAAATAAAGTTTATATGGGTATAAAATAGAAAACAAACATCCTGTGGGTCCACAAAATCAGTCTCCCATTCATCATCTATCGTCTACTAACTCAAGTATGAGACTTTACACACCGGGGGCATGACGAATAAATACTCGCCTGCAAATATTATATGTCTAGGGCTTTTATTGTGAAAGGGAAGAACGGAAGGAGTGGATCTGGTCTGCGCTGCCTTTATCAAGATTGAAAGGAGTAATAAAGTTTGCCTGGTTCTGTGTTATTTTATAAATATAGGCGCAACTCAACCTGTATTTACATAAAGTTGAAAAATCTCAACTTTATGCAAATACAGACCCTCTCCAGCTCGCCGCAGAACTCCCATCATGCACTGGGCGACTGATTCTCCTGCTTTCCAAAGAAAATGTATGGAAAGCGTTGAGACGCCCTCCGTCACCGGATCTGGTGAGTAGAACCGCTGACACGCCCCCCCCCTGAAAATTTAAACGAAGGACTGTTTCCGCCTTTTCATTTTGAAAGAGCAACGGCCAATGAGGAAACTCCACCCCTCGGCCGACCAATCGTGTAACTTCACTCACTCAGTGACAGACTTTTGTTCGTAGTGCTGGGCCTCTGCAGTCCAGCCAAAAAGTACATCGCTTTTTTGGCGCGTAATATTCACGTTCTGTGTAAAAGAACTCATGACAAAAACAACAGTTCAAAAAAATATATTGACGTGCAAATTAATCCTGCACCCACCGGTGTGTAACAGCCTTTACTTCTGGTTCCTGGGTTCACAAATATTGATTGAACTCTCCTAGGCCATGGAAATAACATATTGGATTTCTCAATTTAGGTGGTGTTCTCCTTTAATAATCCTCCTTCAACAGGTCTCCTTTCCATATACATTTCCTCTTTATGACCTTATATTTAGGAGGTTTCTGTAATAGTAAGAGCAGGTAGTCCCTACATCCTGTACAGCCAATTAAAATCACAGAACCAGATATTTATCAAGAGATGATACTAATGAGACTAAACCTGTAACCCTAGCTGCTTTAATGCAATGATATCTCTCTGAGTCATGCAGGATCACAGAGAGCTCAAATGCACCATTGATATAAAACACAAAAGGCAAATTCAAATGACATCTTGTCATTCCTGTCGGTGCATTTCAATCAACAATACCACGAAAAACTTTAATGTTTTTCGTAGCCTGATGCGGATGTCAGCAGTGTCAGTGGAACTGTCAGCAATCGAGTCCAGTAGAACTAATTATAGAGAATGCTGCTTCCTTAAAGTGTACCAACGATGCTGTAACATAATCAATAGCTGACCCTTTTAATAGCCCTTTCAGTGCTTATTGCAGCGCAAGTATTCTAAACTGAGTCAGAACAATAGAGGCTCAATTAAAGCAGCATATCATCTCAAAAACTCCACAACTATTATGAGTTCTTCTACAATTTTATTGATGGATTGGAACAACACACCCCATTAAATAGAGTTCACCCAGAGTTTTCTGTGTCTCTAATGATCTCAAGACTGTATTCGTCAGACCCTGAGATGCTGCACAAACATCATCATCAAAACTTGTATGAATATTATAGCTGCTGTGCAACTGTGAGTCGGGGCCATGAGAAATACAGGAGGGTCCTTTATCATTAGCATGTTCGTTCTGCCTAAATCGGGACTCAAACTGACAACCTCAGACACAGAGGGCAGGTCACTATCTTGGTGAGCGCGAAGCGGAAACTACCACTTCACACGATGACATCACACTATGACCGTGTGTCAAAAATTCTGTTTTCGAGACAAAATTCTGAGAATTTGCGTACTTCATCTAGACAACACAGAGATGTCTGTCATTTATTTTTATACAAAGATTGATTGTGAAACAAACTGATGTTTAAAAATCCCTGATTTCCATTGATTGCGATGGTTTACATGAGGGTAGAATTCAAAATACTGTAAAAAATGCAGTTTTTGAATTAAAAAATTCTGAAATGTACCACATTACATCTCACATGACCTAAATTTTGTCATTTATTTTCATAAACATTGGAGATTTATTTAGCTGTGTACGGTACTGTTTACACTAAAACATTTTGATGCACTGTGGGCTCAATTTCTAATAAATCAAAAATCTGTCTAAATGGTTAATGGAGGACAGTCTGAAGATGCAGCAAGTTTGGTGTCAATTGAGCAAAAAATGTGGGAGGACAGATTTAATAAGGTTTACAGTTTTTAAAATAAAAACAGAGTGATGGAATTCATAATTCCTGCCAGGTTGAAGCATCTGAACATTTCTGCTCACTTTGGGCTACATTTTGGTGGAAGTTGCAAAGTTGTAGCACGTACGGCTGATTTGCTATAAAATTTCAACTTTAGGCATTTGCAGTAGTGCCACCATCAGGACTATTGGCCCACAAAGCCAGTTGACGAAGTTTGGCATAGGACTGGACCTACGTGCAAAGTTTTGTTCATGCATGGGAAGGCAGATTTCCTGGGGAAACTAATAAAATTTACAAAAATAAGGAGGACCGACAGCAGAGCTGCTGGCTGGCACCTAATAAGACATATAGAGTATATCCTGAGGCAAACGTCTGGCTGTTTAGCTTCTAAATGCTCCGCTACGTTCACCAGATAGTCGCTAACTTTATTTGTCTGCTGTTTGGTGCAGGGCAGGTATAGCGTAGTGGGCTATTCAGGGTGCTTTGGTGGAAAAAGTTGTGGGGCGTGAAACAAAACAATGCACTAAAGGACACTAAAACGCTTTGTGATATTTCTCTGGTTGGTCCATCACTTTGAGCGACCTCTTTCACATTACACATCATTTAATCCATTGTTAACATAAAAAGGTGGTTAGTGCATCTTTTATCTCATAGCATACCTGGTGCTGAACAGTTCTTCTGCTCCGTTTCGTTGTCCGGTACTGACGCCATTAGCCGTCTCCCCCAGTGGTCGATGTCTGGATGTCCCTCCACGATCATCCCATGGCCTGCAACAGAAAACAAAAACAGCTTATTATACATTCAACATGAATAAAAGTGTCTACGCTTGTAGCCAAGTATGCAAGTTTACGGCACTAATGCTAAAGATCTATTAGAACGCTTCTAAAAGCCTTTTTCTTTTGCTGCAGGGAAATCTTGAAACTCCATTTTGCACATTGTAAAAAACAAAACAGCGAAACTACCATCGCTGCTCTTACACAAAGTATGTTTCATGACCTAAAACATCCATGATCATGATCATAAATCCAAACAAGGTGGCTTTTTCTTTAATCCCTTAAAAGTTTTCAATCATGTAGATATGACATTTTCATCCGGCGGCAGTAGCAATAACACATCAACATGCAGCTGCTGTGCCATTATGTTTTTCGGGTGGGAGAGTGGGAGGAGGAGCAAGTACAAGTTTCATTTTTCATTAAACTGCTCTTAAGCCGCCGTAATGAGGACATAAAAAACTGCTGTCCCAAATCTATTATGTAAAAAAATCATACGCAGCGAGCTGAGCGGCGTTTTGAAGTCGCAAATTTTCATAAAATGTCGCCGCACGAACGCAACGTTGAATTGACAAAGCAGTAACTGACTGCAGGATGATTAAACGGTAATTCTGTTCACAAGGGAACACCCTGAGGACAGATGGTCTGTGTTTAATTCATGTACAACTTGTTCAGACTACCTCTGTCTGGCTTTTCGTTGTAGGTTACACAATGACTGGGGAAAGACTTTGTAGCAGAGGACTCACATGATCAGTGTCTGTAATTGTCTCCCTGACCATGTGAATGTGTCTGTATGATCACTCACACACACTAATTCCCCTTCTAGCAATGACTTCCTGGAAGTCATGGTTAAGACAAAGGAGACTATTTTAAGGGTAACAAATTTGAAGAACACAGACCTAAAAGCAATGCATTGACAATGTAGAGACAAAGGAACATTCTTTGATTAATCATATGGTCTATAAATTGTCAGAATATTGTTAGAAATGCCCTGGAAATTTATTAAAAGGCCAAAGGTGACGTAATCAAATTGCTTGTTTTTTCTGTACAAAACACAAAAGAGTCCTAGTTATTTATTTTCTTTCTTTTAACTATGTATATTTACTTTTATTTGTATATTTGTTTGTATGTACTTTTTTTTAATTATTTTTGTACACTTGTTTTCCTTGTGTGGTTTTAGTTGTGTGCCCTCTGGGTGTTGTCATGGGTGAGGGGGTGGTTGTGATATCAGATATCAGTCCGAACATGTTTGTGCAGTGGATTGTCAGAGTTGTAGTAACAAAATTCAGATATAAACTTTGTTCAAAACACAAAAGATATTCAGTTTAATATCACAGAAGACAAAGAAAACCAGAAAATCCTCACATTTTAGAAGTTTAAACTCGAGAATTTGTTGAATTTCTGCTTAAAATTGACTTAAACGATTAATAGATTATCAAAATAATTGCAGATAAATTTTCTGTTGATTAACTTATCAATTAATTGACTAATAGTTTCAGCCCTAGTTTGAAGTTAATTAGAAACTGCACAGTGCCAACCTCGGATGTCATGATACCAGAAATTTAGTCGATACCAATACCACAGTAAAAAAACACACTTGAAATCGGCAGGACGAGAGCTTGTCAACGTCAGCTGTTAGTAGTCGGTCAGTAGCATAGCGCTGCATGGCTGCTAACAGCTAATGTTAACTAGCTCTCGTCCTGCCAATTTCAACACGGATTTGTGGTTCACAATGTAGCATTATCTGGGAAAAATAGGATGCATCGTCTGGACGCGCCGATAGTGAGTTTACTGTGTCCCAAACACATCTTCTATCGTCCCCGGACAACTGGACGGCGTTAGTCTCGAGCGCTGACAGTACTTATTGTACCTGCGGTACTGTAGAAAAACAAGTACCGTTTTGAGAATTTTGGCATCAACTTGGTACCAAAATATCGGTTCTTGTGACATCCCTAGTGCCAGATTACTACATATCTTTCAAATTTAAAGTGACAGAGTTTTGTAAACTGATTTATTGTTGTTCTGTAAACAAGCTGTAAACACAACAACATGTTATCACCTTTAAAAGACGTTGGTGAATCTGCCCACCCGACAAATTCATTTTTCGGCACCGTTACTCATTTTCTCCTCTCCAACCCTTCCAACTATAGGGTTTCTCTAAAGTCATCTACCTGGACCCAGTGGTATGTTTGGTGCACTGACACAGAAATGTCTTTATTAAATGGCTTTCAATCCAGTACAGTTGGACAGCCTGACGATCAGCAGGCGCTGGACAAACAGACTGGACACGAGGCGACTGCAGCTGCTTCCCACAGCTCTCCAATCCAAAAGACCAAAACCCTCCAGTCATCGCTCCAACCTGTTCCTCCTCACCAACCAGCTCAGCTTCACTCCTCTCTGGTCTCTAGCAACGCTCACAATAAAACCCTGTCCAGTGTTAAGGCCGGGGGAGGGCACGGGAACATGTGTCCCAAGAGATGATCACGTTGTCACATATAACAATAAGAGCTATGTGTAGAGCGTGGGCTGTTTCACATTTACACCCGGACACGGTGGACTGTTAATTTTTGGGGGGAAATTTTGCATGACGGTCCATCTAAATGCAATTTCTCCAGGCTGTTATGTGCAGAATCACTTGACCACAACTACACAAAGAGAGATTCTTTGATGTTTATCCGATGACGTGATTCTTAAAAGTACCGTTTTAGCTTAATTGTCTGGGAACTTAAAACAGTGCCACTTGATTCCAGCCTGTTGGGAGCTTCTTCTACGCTACACCCGAGACCAACTCCTTCTGCTCCACCCCAACCGCTCACCAACTACCCTTGACCTCTGACGAACAGGTACAAACACGGACGTCAAAGAGCAAACAGACCACCTCTACCTTCCATTCACGACGCTGAAGTTAGCTTCCGATTCTGCAGTTGAGGAGAAAGTTAAGGGGAATTTAAATTACTGTTGTGAAAGTGTCTCAGACATTTTAGACAAAGCCTTAACGCTGTCTGAAACCTTCTTTGCATTTTCACAAATCTCAAACTGTGTTTTAAAGAATCTTTAGCCTCTTTCAGTTTGTTTACAGGTGTAGCAGAGGTACAGACGAGGCTTTGGTAACCTCTCTGTGCAATTCAAGTCCAAATTACATGCAAAACTGCATGGAAGATAAACGGTGTAAGACGGCATCAATCCCTGCAGTCGAACGACAAACAACGAAATAACACACCGAGTACCAGCTACTACCACCTGGGACGAGGTACCACGTTGTCTCTTTTATCCCTACTTCAATAAAAACATTTGATACGACGGCAGATCAAATTAATAAGGATGAAATCAAGATAGAAACCCACAGAACTTTATTTTTACTTATTTATTGATGGTTAACTATTTTCCAGTGGCAGCGCTTTTATGTATTTTAGCGTCAGTGTATGTTTTATTATTACGTCCTTGGATATGGTTCTTGTTTTACCCTTGTCTTTTATGTGGAATGTGTTTTATGGATGCAGTATTATTGGTGGAAACCCAATCCAAAGTTGTGGGACAATAAAGTGACTCTTGAGCTTAAAAAAAAATACAAAAGACACCCTTCCTCCATCTTTAGCTTTATAGATTTAATACTTTGGCTGCTGGTCATACTAATAAATGTCAACAATTGGAGGTCACTTTGGAGTCTAAGAAGTTGAGATACACCTCTGTTGTTCTTTTTGACAGTTTCAATTTAAAATATCAGTGATGAAAATAGTGGTTAGTTTTAGCTCTTTAAGTAAATTAACATCTTTTCATATTTGCTGGGGTCAAGAGGTCAGTGCATCTTTAGTGGCTGATGGAGTACAACAGTAGAGGTGCACTATTTTGATTTGAGCTATTTTCCAGGTGAAAATGCCAAATATTGTCTCGTTCTAGCCTCTTATATGTGAATATCTGTTGTTTTTCTTAAATTTTCTATCTTTGGCTTTTGGACTGTTGGTCCAAAAGAAACAAAACTAAACATCTGAAGATATCACCATAAGATCAAATATATCACAATGAACATTTTCCACTGTTTTCTGATGTTTTTTTAAAAAGATAATCCATTAAATCAATAACAAAGATCATCATTAGTTGCAGATCTGGCAACATCTAGCGGTGAAGTTGTAGATTGCAACAAACTGAAACTTTCTCCGTATGTAGATATAAACAACTCATTCTAAGCTAACGAAAACCTCTCTTATTTTCAGATGATTATACACTAAAGAAAATATACTTATCAATATTATATTCCAATTTCTGACAATAGATCCCCCTAAATGCCCCCAACGTATCCTAGTACAACGGTTCATATGATATCTTACGAAAAGTTATTTCCTCATTTCTTTTATGCATTGTCCTACACGTGTCAATTCCCGCACGTTACATGCATACAGCCTTTTCAAAATAAACTTCCTCCTTCACAGGAAACAACTTGGTTAGGTTTAGGAAAAGATCGTGGTTTGGGTTAAAATAACTCTGGTAGTGGCGTTACTTAAGTACGGAAGTTATATGACAGATAAATCTACGTTGACTTCTGGTTTGAAATGGGAAACGAACACTGAACCTCCTCCCTACGTGGCGTTTGTCGCTACTTCCTGGTTCACGATTACGTGGATAACATACGAATTGATTTCGTGGAATATATACAAATTACAGTGCATTACTTTTAGTAGGTATAGCTACGAGCAGTGTATGAGAACAGCCTGAAATGTAACACACTGTTCCTTTAAACTTGCTCAGCGTTGGTGAAGGTTAACAGCCTGAAAGTGACTTTATAGATGAGCACATCGTATGCATGTTACTCTGCTTGGCATACACATATTTAGCAATAAGGCCAACCTGAAATTCTGACAGTCACATTAAAGAGGCACTAAATCTACTCGCTACTTTGGAGCGGAAACAAAGAAATGAACTCAAAAATGGGATAAAAAAAAAAAAAAGGCTGCGAGCACACTTCTATCAGACTATATTGAGTCGCAGAGGGGAGACGAAGAGTGTTCGAGCAACAATAGCACAGCAGCAGTAATGTCGTCGTCCTCCAGCTCTGTCCAATCAGCTCAGCGGGGCGATTGAAACCAAGGACACCCATCCATCAATCTCTCTAAAAAGACGCTCTCCTTATACGAGTATTCACCTTCCTGTTGCCCCCGACGACCAGCCTGCTGCGGCTACCTGTCAGAGCCGAGCCCGGCCCCGCTGCTCACATAAAACACCTGTTCTAGTTTCTCCCACACGCAGACGCAGCTCCATCACGCGCAGCAGCAACAGCATCAGCATGCACGACAGCATGTCGCGCCCCACCCCTCTTTATGGAGATGTAACCCAGGAGTAGTACATCAAATCCCATCCATCTGGACCATTCCGCACATCAACACTGCCCCCCCCTCTCCCTCCCTACCTCCCTCCCTCCCTTATACTACTATCAATCAAATGGGTGGCAAACACATGGCACAGGTTTTACTGTGACATGACAAATGCGTGCTCCTGTTGTGATGGATGAAAGATGAGAAGGCCACAGCTATTCAATTACACAGATCTCATTATGGTGAGCTTTTTGGGTCTCGGTGGGTTCAGAGGGGATTTCTGCTTCTCTCTCTCTCAAACACTTCCTCTTGCATGTCACCTTGAAATCCCAACACCGCCGCCGCTGGTCAAGCAGGCTGAAATTCACTGTCAAATACCCCCACATGACAATCACCGTGTGGGTCAGACAAACTTGATTAAAATGAAAAAAAATAAATAAATAAAAGGCGAGCCATTAGCGACAGAGGGGGGCTTACTTTGGCTCCCAGTGCCTGCCTTTGGAGATAAGAGATTTGCACTCGCCTGTATGATATCATTCCAGAATAATCTTTTAAGCCTCTTGTTGTTTTTAATGTAATTAATAAAACTCCCGATACATCAGTTAGAGATAGTCGGGCAGTAGTTTTGTGGTGAGTTTTACAGCTGCTTTCAGCTCCCGGGGCCTAAGTGGTTGCAGATGGACACATCACCACGACAGGATAGAGTCTGAGGCTGAGGGTTAGAAGCACTTTGACGGGGGAGAAAACACACCAAAACCCTCTTCTCTTTCGTGCCCACAGGCAATAACTCATCACTTAAACACACTATGTTGGCACTGCGCAGTTTAGTTGTTACCTTAAAGCTTCAGTAGGAAGAAATATTTTGGCATCATTGGGCAAAAATATTGTAATTCAAGTGTTCTGAGAGAGACTTCTGCACCTCATCGCTGCCTAGTTTGACCGTTTGATCGGAGTTCGCGAGTGATTGACAGCTGCTCAGAGACGTCAAGGCTCCAGCTCGGCTCTGATTGGTTGTTTTATCTTGCACCGGAGGACACACATGATTTTTTTTCCAGATTACCTGTCTCATGCACTACTGTCAGAATATTTATATTATAAAAAATAACTTCTTTTTTTTTAAATTATATTTGCTCCAATTCCACCTACTGCTGCTTTAACATGAACATCACTGCTCCAGGGGTGTTGTTTTGTCTAGTTAACCTCTGATCCCAGCGGAGTGTCAAGATACCACCATCACCAGCAAAATGTCAAGGTTGCTCGTTACATAACTGTGTGTGTGGGATGCTCTGCGTGTCAGTGTTTGCACGGGCCTGAAGGTATGAAGAGGTTTGACAAGTGTGCATGGGGAGGGAGCATGTTGTTCGGAGTGTGTGTGTGTGTGTGTGTGTGTCTGCATGGGGGGGGGGGG
>CAKAKR010064572.1:105470-131100 GCA_916700685.1 Adelosebastes latens | reverse complement strand
CACACCTCGAGCATCTCTGAATATTGTAATGTTCAGTGCGCATCCCAGCAGTGTGTGTGTGTGTGTGTGTGTTCTTGTACACCTATCTTTGTGAGGACCAATTTGAGTTTTAGACCTTCAGAGTGAGGACATTTTTGGAAAAGTGAGGACATTTTGGCCGGTCCTCTCTTTGGGACGGACCTTCAAAGGCCTGTTTGAGGGTTCAAACTTGATTTTAAGGTCCAGGTTAGAATTAGGTTTAGGTTAGGGTTAGCGTAAGGGATTTAGCTGTGATGGTTAAGGTTAGGGTAAGGGGCTAGGGAATGCATTATGTCAATGAGGGTCCTCACAAAGATAGAAGTACACGGCTGTGTATGTGTGTGTGTGTGTCTGTGTCTGTGTGTCAGTGTGTGTGTATTAGTGTGTGTGTGTGCGTGTGTGTGCATGTGTATGTGTGTGTGTGTCTGTGTGTGACTGTGTGTATCCCCCCCTTTAAATGATCGTCAGTGGCCTCTGCGTAAAAATCACAATCCCTCGATGGCCATGCGGAACCTGGAAGCGTGATGATGATGATGATGATCATGATGATGATGCTCGAGCGTGATGGAGGTGTGTGTCTGTGTGTGTGTGTGTGTGTGCGGTGGTGTGTGATGATGCCGGCATTAACCAGCATCCTGCATGAGCTCCGGTGTGTAGTGTGACCGAGACAAAAAAAAGGAAAAAGAAAAAAAAGAAAAAAAGCGCAAACATTCCAGAACCGAACGGTGGCGTTCGGTTCTGGAATCGGTTATCTGTGCTGTGTGCATGTGGATCATTGGAGGTGTGTGCGTGTGATGATGATCCTTCCTCTCAAATTAAAAAACGTGCAGCTCGCTGCCACGGCGCGCACACTGCGGCATATACACGGACAAACAGACTGAGACACCAGAGAAACACTGTCACCTCACAATAGAACATGTGCGGCTGACTTTATCCTCTCAGAGTGATGCTACTGCGTTTTAATACAAACTTCATGTTAATGCAATCAAGGAGGCATCGCATTTGTGGACCGGTTCCTATTTGAAAATGCACACCAATTCTCCTGCCCTTGACATCAAAGCACAGGCCTGTTGTAGTGTTTCTGTTTGATGCTTTATTATAACAATAAAGCTGAAATGTTGTGCATGATTTCACTGCAGATTTCCTCTCCATCCTCGGTTTCTGTTTGATGCTTTATTATAACAATAAAGCTGAACTATTGTGCATGATTTCACTGCAGATTTCCTCTCCATCCTCAGCTCCCTCCATCACCACCACCACCTCTCACTCACCTGTCTTGGTCAGCAGCGCCGACATGCTCCACGCCACGAACAGGGCACTGCAGATGAAGCACACCTGCACGAAAAGCATCTCCCTCCTCTTGCGAACTTTAAATATCTTGGCCATTATTGTCTTTTTGGACACGGTGTCGGTGTCGTCCCGCTCCATGCTCCTCCTCCGCAGCTCAGCTCAGCTCGGCGGCCACTTTTTGGTTTGGTGTGATGTTGCGTCCTTGAAGAGCTGAAGAAACTGTACCTGCAACCTGCACCCTTCTGCTGCTGCTGCTGCTTCAGCCTCTTCACAGCCGGGATGATGTGCTCCTCATCATGTCAAGCCAGCCGTCCTCCAGGGTGCACAGATTGGAGAGAGGTGATGATGAAGCAGAGGACAGTTTTTTTTCCTCCCTCCTTCCTTCTTGTAGAGATGCAGGCGGTCAAATCCCCATATAAAGGGTCTCCAAATCAAATCAATTCAGCTCCTGAATTCAAGAGGATGAACATCAGACCCTCCCATTGCAAAATCCTGTCCCGTGAGAGAGAAAATATCCGTGTAGTTTCTGTGTTTGGCATCAAAATGCGTCAGCCATATAAAACGGTGGAAACAGCTCTGCACGCACCTGCAACTGTTAAGTGCAAACAATCTGTGCTCATCAAGGTTAATTGTTGGATTCGACCGGCAGCAGTCGTGCAGCAGCTCAGCTCTGCTCTGCTCGGGCGCCTCCCACTTCACATGGATCCTCCTCAGCTCAGCTCAGCTCAGCTCAGTGCAGAGGAGATGAGAGAGAGGAGAGAGGACTGAGAGCTCCCTTCTGCTTCCAGCATACCCTCCTATACCTATACGAGACCGGGCTCCTTTAACTTTCCCTGCAGGACTGCATGTGCACAAAAAAAAAAATCTGCTATCTCTCTCCACTGTCCACCTTGAAACAATCTGCTATCTCTCCACTGTCCACCTTAAAAAAATCTGCTATCTCTCTCCAATGTCCACGTTAAAATAATCTGCTATCTCTCCACTGTCCATCTTAAAATAATCTGCTATCTCTCCACTTTCCACCTTAAAAAAACTGTCCACCTTAAAAAAATCTGTTATCTCTCTCCACTGTCCACCTTAAAATAATCTGCTATCTCTACACTGTCCACCTTAAAAAAACTGTCCACCTTAAACAAATCTGCTATCTCTCTCCACTGTCCACCTTAAAAAAATGTGCTACCTTAAAAAAATGTGCTATCTCTCTCCACTGTCCGCCTTAAAAAAATCTGCTATCTCTCTCCCACTGTCCACCTTAAAAAATCTGCTATCTCTCCCACTTTCCACCTTAAAAAAATCTGCTATCTCTCTCCACTGTCCACCTTAAAAAAATCTACTATATCTCTCCACTGTCCACCTTAAAAAAATCTGCTATCTCTCTCACTGTCATCCAATCAATTTCAGCAAACATCCCGGTATGATTTAATGCAAAAAAAATTATGTTATCAAAAAACACATTACTACTTTGCAGTTAAATAATTAACAATTATTTTATTCCAACAAGAAGAGTAAATAATGCTTTTAAAAAACACAACAGTATAAAATGTACTCAGTGGTGGAATGTAACTAAGTACTTAAATACAATTTTGAGGTACTTCTACTTTACTTGAGTATTTCCATGTTCTGCTACTTTCTACTTTCTACTCCACTACATCTCAGAGGGAAATATTAGACTTTTTTACTCCTATACATTTATCTGACAACTTTAGTTACTTTACAGATTCAGATTATTAATACAAAATATAATCACATTACAATCGAATTACACATTACAATCAAATTACACATATTACTGGGTGCATTCCATATTTAAAACACAAATATTGACAATTTGTATAATTTTTATTATGATTATTATTAGTAGTAGTAGTAGTAGTAGTAGTAATGTTTTTTTTGTGTGTGACTCAGGGAGGGCGGCGTTCTAGCGCCCTCTATTGGACGGCCGCCACTTCCTACGAGACAGGGCCCCTTTAACTTTCCCGAGGACTGCATGTGCACAAAAAAAAAATAATCTGCTATCTCTCCACACTGTCCACCTTGAACCCCCCTCCCCAGAGCGCATCGATCACCTCCTGAAATCTTATTTGCGCGTCACCGTGAGATCACAGGTCGGATGGTTGCAACATCTCACCACCACTGCTGCTGCTGCTGCTGTGTTATGAAATGCAATATCTTTCTGGGTCCCTTTAATAACTGGCCTCCAACTCACCTGCTCTCCTCATTTTGATATCAAGCTGAATAATTGAGGTTATAGATCTTCAAGCTCACAGGCATCCCCTCCTTTCACAAACCATGGAATAATCCCTCTTTGCCTAAAGGTTTATTATAATGGCCCTTCCAGAAAATAGCTTCACACAAACAGCTGCACATAATGTAATGGGGAACTAATATTAATATACTGAATGTAAAATACATTTGTCTGTGCAATATATCGTTGATGCAATATAAACCTCAAGTGCAACTACCTTTGTTTACATTTATTTATTTATTACATCTACCCTACCTGTTTTACAAATGCAATTACCTCTGTTTACATTACATCTATTTTTATATTTTATACTTCTAGTGTAACACTTCTGTTTATATTTATTTATTACATCTACTTTACCTGTTTTATTTGCTTTATAACTGTGTGTGTTTTACCTGTTATATGTTTTATCTGCCTCGTTTAGTCTTTTCAAGTATTTTTTTTAAAGCACTGACCAGAAGTGGCAACTATGAATCTCGTTGTATTTAATACGATGACAAAAAAGCTTTCTATTCTATTTATGTCAGTGTGGTAAATTAAATGTGGGTAAAACCAGATCAAACAATTATTATATGGAAGAAAAAAAATCAATTTTGCTGTGTATTAAGAAAAAAGCCTCACTTTTATGTGCCATGAATTTTCCACAAATGTATATGTCAGCTTAAAAATGCTGAGTGGAGCTGGCTTTAGCCGTCACTACACCCCTAATTAGTGTTTCATAGTTGGCAACCCAGCAAATGTGTCACCCATACAGGGCCAAGCGAGGACTCGGTGGAGTCCTGGAGGCTCCGTGTGATTGGTGAAGCTCAGGTGTCGCTGCTCACCTATTATTTGGTGTTATAGCTGTTGTCACCTGGAGCTGTCACTTCCAGTTACAGGAAATAATTGGACACCCTGTGGACTCCAAAAAATCTGTGGAAAGATCCAGTATGGACTTTGATACAAGTTATTATGATAATTTAGGAAAATGCACCACAAACAGACTGGGTATTCCCAAGATATTATCTCTTTTATCCACAGTTTCCTCCCTCAACACACAGACGGGAGAGAGCCACAGTTGTTTGTTTGTAAAATTTTTACAGCAGTGTTTGTAAGAAAAGCCCCGCCGCCGCCGCCGCCGCCGCCGCCGCCCCGCTGTTTGCTCAAATGCAGATCTCCTCTGTTATTACCCAGCTGTATTTATAGACCGCTCACGGAATAATTAAGTCGCTTCCCCATTACTGAACTTTTACTAGTTTGGCCCGTTCAATTAAAAGCAGATGATGTTTCCACTTGCAAGAACTTTAATGAAATGGTTCCACATTTTTGGAAATAGGCTTAGAGAGTTACCGAGAGTTAGATGAGAAGACGCTCGTGTCTGTCACTTTAAATATAAAGTTTGTTAGCGTAGCTTAGCATAAAGACTGGAAACAGGGGGAAACAGCTAGCCTGGCTCTGTCCGGAAGTAACAAAATACACCTACCCAGCCCGTTCTCATTCCCAGGGTGTCAAATACCGAGGCTTTGTCACGGCAGTCGGCGTTAGATACCAACGATTAAGGCACCCTTTAGCGTCGGCTAGTTTTTTGTTTAATTCACCACATTAAGCTTGAGTTTACTGTGACCAAAAAGTGACGCCAAGGGGTCTGATAAAGTGTCAGTATGACGAGTTAGGATGAGAACGCGTTGGCCTACCAGCACTTCTAAAGCTTATTTGTTTAATCCGTACAAAACCCATGTGTAAAAATGACAATTTGTTGTTTTACGGGGGGTCATGTGCTGGACTATTTCTTGGCCGGGTCTTTATAATATAATAATGTGTTTATTAGGGCGCTTTAGAGGGGCTGGTAGGTCTGCTGATTTTGACAGACATGTGAGTAGATTCAATCTTTTCATCAGGCGTCTCTGTTTCCTGGTTCGGACGCCGTTTGCCGCTATTGGCCTGGTTCGGACATATCTGGTGTGACGCTTAGGTGACGCTTAGATGCCGCTTAGGTGCCGCTAAGGTGACGCTTAGGCGACGCTTGGCCGACGCTTTGGTGACGATCTTTCCTCCTCGTGTTTACAGCGAGGAGATAAGGGTGTCCGAACCAGGCCAAGGGTGATTCACCGGCGTTGGCATCCTTTTGCCGACTCTGGTAAAGACAAAGCTAAAGTAAATGATCAAAACGATAGAAAGGTAAGAAGTTAGACTTTAGTTTTACACCATTAAATTAACAGAAACCATTATACGATCATTTATATTTATATATATATATATTTATATGCCAAAAAGTCTCTGAATCAGGAAACAGTTCCGTTAATTCTCAGCAAGAACGCGTATAAGCGTATTTCCCAAAATGTCAAACTATTCCTTTAACACTTAAGTGCGATGTTGTCTTGAAATTACAAACATCACACACACACGTGTTGGGCTGCAGAGCAGAAGCTGCTCTCGCTGCCTCCAGGCCGGCTGCGGGTCACCTTAACTGTCCATCTACACACACACACACACAGGTTGACAAGGCTGAAACAGCACGTCAACTTTCACAGCCACCGCCGCCGCCGCTGCCCACTTAAGCAAAAAGCGAGCAGCATGTAAGGGTCAAAGGCCTCGCACTCCGACGCAATCTCCCGCAGACCGAGGTTATGTAAGATCAGGGCTGTCCCTGTCGGTACAGTACCGAGGCAGACCTCCAAAAACCCGTCATCTCCGAGGAGCGTCCAAGACTTTGTGTGAAGGCTGCTAGTTTAAGGCGTTGCAGGTTATTAGTCGGGGCTTTCTGCTGAATCTGTCGCCAGGTCTTCATCCTGCAGCTTGGGTCACACACACACACACACATACACAGACATACACATCAACATGTGTGACCCGTGCCCATGCCAAGGGATTAGTCCCCTCCAGGCCCCGGCCCACACAGCAGGCAGGCAATTGGGGAGCATTGCCAGGGCCTGCTTAAAGAGATTTAGCCACTGCTTTACACTCCCTGGCTCGGTCAAACATACATACATGGCCTCCTTTGCCTCCTGCAGGACCCGGTGAATGCAGCCGAGATGACAACGTGTGTGTGAACTGTGGTTTTAAGCTGCCGGGAGACGGCGAAAGATTGGCATTGTGGGAGTGTTTTGAATGTGGGCAGATGTCAAAAGGAGCAGTCGGTGTAATGTAAATGTGTTGTTTGATATAAATGCCAAGCATGTGTCACGTCCTCGCGCCGCAGATCACTAATGACTTGATGTCAAGGGTGTTAACAATGAACCGTGTGAGTGTTGCACAACAATTGATTCAGCGCCGCTCGCGTCGGCTTCCAACTCCATTATTGCTGCGATGATTCATGTGGTTTACTCACTGGTTTAACGCAGCGATTAAGATCCGGCAGAAGCGTGGCACAGTTTACATCATGTTTTTGTTATTGTGGAGATCATTTTTTTCAATGCAACATCTACTGCGTAGGCTTTTGAATCAAGTGCTGACAATGTGTTAAACAATGCACTGTAGATGGGTTTTCTCAATGCTGTCAGAGGTTTGTAGACAATGGTTATGTACAGAATGAAGCCGAGTCTCACCAGATAGTGAATGATTATCAACTGCTATAACACACAACTACATTTTAAATGCTGACTGGGTTGAAATTACACATAAAGTCCCATTAGTTTATTTCTGCAAGCTGATGCCGGAACTATAAATTCTGTGGTTGATAAAACAATTTCACTACATGGTTCATTTAGTAGTGCTTCTGGAGCTTTCGATCACATCACCTATCTTCATCTTCCATGTATTTTTCCCAGTTGTCATGAAATTGCAGATGTTGAAATTTCCATTTTTCTGAACACTTTAAAAAAAGTCTATGTAACATTTGATAGATGACATAATACAACCTCCAAGATTTTGACTTCATTTGGTGCCAGAGTCTGCACAGTAGTAATCGGGGGGGCTGGAGGGCCGCGGTATCCAGGTCCCGCCCACACACCTGCCTGAGCCAATCAAGAGCTGAGCATGGCTGTGTGAGCCACCTAGCTGCTACGTTAGCACCAGTAACCATAATATCTCCATAATATCTCTATAACTACATTTATGATCGAATTGACACATTTTATATTAAACAGAGTCTTGACGGTTATGGAAAGTTAAAGTTACATCTTGTCTCTCGTTCAATTCCCGAGGATCCGGCTCCGCGACTACTTCACTCAGAGCAGCTGCCAATCATGACGTTTCACCCTTTTCATAGCATCAAATAACTAATTAAAACCAAACTTATCATGAAAATGAACCCTTGAACAAACATCAGCGTGATAAGAACTACCTAAAATGACAGAAACCATCTTTGGGAAAAAATATGTGACGTATACTTTGACTTTTTAGTTTGGCCCATCCACTAACATGGAGGAGGTGGGATTTATGAGCTATACTGCAGCCAGCTACCAGGGGGCGATCCAGATGTTTTGGCTTCACTTTTGGGGCGCTTTTCATGTCATCCATCTTTATATACAGTCTATGGTCTGGTATGGCCTGTATCCTTTGGTCGCTAATGGTCGCAAACTTTAGATAAACATTGCTGCTGTGCAAGTCACATTACTCAGTCAAAGTTGCTGTCTTTATGACTCTTCTCTATTTGTGTTACTGTTACACAACATCTCAGCATGTCACAGGTTTTAACGTTACAGTGGTTTTATTACAAAAGAAAAAACAGGAAGTTGTGGTGTCATCATTCTCATTTAGGTCGCCTGATGATGATGATGTCTTCAAAGTGACTGACTCATGAGTATCTTGGGAGAAGACATCTGTTCATGTCCCGTTTCTAACCGACAGATAAATGATGTTGTCATATGTCTTTTTGTTTAATTTGAAGGATTTGTACTAAATGAGCCTCGTGACAAGATTGTTTTGTCTCTCATATCAAAAAAGATATTTTACCTTAAGCCTTCAAGGACTTTGTAATTAAAATAACATTTTGAAACCTCTGATGTAACTCTGAATACAGCTTTATTTTTCTCTCTGTTTTTCTGTTGATATGATACAAAGGGGAGAAAAGGGCAACTGGAATACAGTATGCCCTTTCGCAGTGTTTGCATGTATTAGTTGGGGCTGATTGTGCTGAGGTGTGTTTGTGATGGATAGAGGTGACACCGAGCCAAAGAGGGAAGCGTGACACCTTCAATTAATGCACTGCTGGCATTGTAACTCATATTTTACTAATTATCTGAAGTAAACAGATGGAGGGAGAGCTCTGAACCACTTTTTTTTTCTCTCAACATGCCAGCTATTGCAGGGCCTACTTCAGCCACCGGCTGGTACTAATAGTACAGTACAAGCCTGGTGTACATGCACACACACACACGCACACACAGGAAGTGTCTCTGGAGACCTGCTGATTTTTTACTCCTTGCATAAGCTCCTCAGTCGGCTGCAGGAAAAATAAAATATTAATCGTGAGTGTTGAGCATTCTGTGGCAGCACTGCAGGTTTATTTGTATGCCTGCTCAGGTGTGAAGAGTAAACAGGGCAGAGAAGAGCAGCAACACAGAGTCTAATCTGTGTGTTCTTGAGGCATCTCCTGTACCGCTCTCTTCATCTTCCAGGACATGAAAACTCACCCATACAGCTGTCGTCAACATAAGGCAACTCAGTCAAGCCGAGGCAGCCGGCATCTGTACCAAACATTATGATTCATACGACGGAGATACAGGTTTTATGTGCTTCAGAAAACAGCACATCTACGTGTGTTTCATTCACTCTGATTTATTTCTTTATCTCTCATAACACATGATAAGTGCCAGAGTGGTGTACAGTAGGTGACTGCCTTTACTAGAGGGGGGAAGAACTTGGTGTGTATGATGCAACCCAGTACAGTAGCCATGCAATTGATGCTACCTTTTGTTAAGCTTTTTTTGTTGATATGGTGACAGAAATTGATCATTCACCTCTGTGGCTGCTTATATCTGCTGAGGAAGTCCGTGAGGTGTGGGTTGAAAGCTCCAGAAACAGCAAGTAAGTGGACCTTGATTTAACGTTTTGTTGTCTAACTACCGTTTCAAGGGTAAGAATGCTCTTCCATGCTCAATCTGCAGCTGTAGTTTGTGGTGTTGCATTGGACTGCTTTATACTGCAGGGTGTTCATGTTATTTTGTCCACCCCCATTACATGACAAATGCTAATGCGGACCTCATATCAATAATGCTTTTGCTACTGTAGAAGAAATGTCTCTGATGAAATATCTCAACATGTCACTCGTTATTTACTTTACGTTAGTTACTTTTATGTTAAAGTAATAATCTCAAAGATTTTTATTTAAAGAGGACCTTTAATTATGTTTTGTGTTTTTTCTTTTAGTGTGTTATATATTTTTTTTGTGCATGTAAAAGGTCTGCAAAGTTACAAAGCTCAAAGTCCACGCCAAAGGGAGTCACTCAGAAACACAGAAACACTGCTCCTAAACTGTTTGAAATGCCTCGCTTGAAGTCCCGCCTTTTCTTCCGTAACGTGGTGATGTCACCAAGTAACACTTTTGCATAATACCTGCCTAGCAGCTAGTTTGGCACGCCCTCAAACAAAGCTAGTTCGAGTCAACACGTTCTCATCCCAACTCGTCACATACATCCGCCTCTTGGCGTCACTTTAGGATTAGACAACAAAACCACTGCAGTTAGGTTTAGGAAAGAACAACATGGTTGGGCTTAAAACTACTACGTTTGTAAAGTGAAAATGAAACTGAACGTTGAACTTTAAAGCACGTAAACATGTTCAAGTAGAAACCCAAAATACAAGAATACAACTGATAATATGTCCTCTTTAAATAGATGACTATTAAGTTATTATCTATCGCCGAATGAGGTAACACAACGGTGACTGAGCCTATGGCTGCATTTACTGGGTGTCTGTGGCGACATTAAGGCGACACTGTTTGGATCTCTGGAAAATGAGATCGAAAAACACACCTGCAATTATTGGTAATCGCCAGAGGTGCCGCCAAGGAGAACGAAACGGAGATCTGCAAGACTGCAACTTTAAACTGTGACTTCTTTGTCATTATTCTGGTGACAGACTCTATTAAAAGTTTTTCCAAACCTGCTTATTCTCCACTTTTCTCACTTCCCTTCTACAAAACCGAAGTTCACCTATCAAAAGCTCACCCTCATCCACTGGGCCCAAGACTTCTGTTTGACTTTTTGAGAATGGTTTTATTCATTTGAGCATGATGAGCATCAGGACTGTGTGAAATTGGATGAAGGTTTTACTGTTTGTTGCGCTCCGCTGCCTAACAACGGGCACTGGCTTGGAGGAAAACGAGTGGCTGTATCTGAGAGAGCCTTTTGTAATGAGCTGCACATAAATAACTTCATTATTCTTTTGTCTGAGCAGAAAAGGAAGTGAAGGCAGGCAAAGAGCAACCTTTTCCCCCCCTCCCAAAGAACCGGAGGAGAGTCCCATTCAGACTGGCCACAGAGGTTATGCCAGCAGAAACATGCAGCCCATTCATTCTGGGAAGATAGCATCAGAGTTGGAGACGCAGCCTACAAAGTCTATATTAATGCAGCCAGCAGTGCTGTGAAACAGAGGGCAAGTGAGGGTGAGTTCATTCAGTTGGAGCTGGAGGTGGAGGGGTGGGCAATAAAGTCAGCGAGCCAGTAGATTTCCCTGCTGTGTGATTTCATCACCCTGCACACCTCCATACTGGACACAAAAGTTATAAGCACTGTGTAGTAGTAGGAGGAGGACGAGTAGGAGTGGTTAATGTCATAGTCTAATTATTCATAAGCAGGCACGAGGACTGGAACGTGATTTTTGATGGAGAAGTTATCAGAAATGTTTGTTAAAGTGGCACTCCACCATTTTTACACATGAAGATGAGTTGGCTTGTCATGAAGAGGAGCAGATACAGCTGGTTCATTTTTTCTGTGGCTCTGAAGGGAGTTAAACCCATTTGTGCACAAAGACTATGTGATAAGTTAACGCCATAATAACACTTTAACGCATTAACGCAACTTGAGATTTTTAGGGTGTAGCGGGCTCAGTTTTAAAACTAGAGGGAAGATACTGGAATCATTTGAAAGGAATCCATTAGTACCAACCATGTCATACTAGCTTGTCGCAAAGGAGGCTAAATAACGCTCCAAATTTATGCTAAATTTTGGCGAGGAAAAACTGATATTTGATATTCAACTTGTTATGAGTTCATAGATACCAAATACTTGATCATGCTCCTTGTAGTTTCTGAGATACAGTCATTTTCTTACCATACTGTATCTAGTATATGGGAACATTGGACATCTGTTTTTTCCTAAAATATAATGACGTCTATTGCAAAAACAGGCGTCCCATCATGTGCCCAAAGAGGATAAGAAAATCTTACTTTTCAGCTAAGCGATTTGATCGATTTTGAAAATGTCTTCACATTTGTGCTTAAGCAAGAGAACACTTCCACGAAAAGTTGCGGGCACAAATGGGTTGAAGTAGAGAAAAAAACCCAGACTGGGAATCCCCACTGGGAAGCGAGACGTAAGTGAGACGTAAGCAAGACGCAAGCAGCGCGTTTATGTGTTGTTTAATTGATTTTATTTCCCCGTCCACCGTAGCGAGTTAGAGGAATCTTCCTGTAGTGAAACACGCACGCTCACAGGCACACTGGGAGCCTTGATCAATCAATGTAGATACGGTTAATACGTTCAAAACACACATACAGTATACAGAAGGATATTTAATTGATTTAAACAGCTGTCTATGCAGATTATGCTTCACTAAAGGCGAGAAAAATAGATTTTGAAGCGTCTCCGTCAGACGCACGTCTCACAGAAAAATGGAAGTGTATCTGTTCCTGGAAACACGCGAGTGACGGACGTCAAAAACGCTTCTAAAAACATTAAAATTTCAAACTTGGGGGAAGAATTTGAAAGATTTGGGCATTTACCAGGCCTGAAGGGTCTAACCAAAGGCTTGTAAGAACCAGTGGTCTTGAAGCTTGACCCTGACTAGAGACCAATGGTCAAATTGATGGGGTTCCCTTTTTAGTCTCAAGTCAATTAAGGCAAGTCCAATTCATGTGTTAAAAGAACAGTGTGTATGATCTGGAGGTATCTAGTGGTGAGGTTGCAGATTTAAACTTTTCCCGTGTGGCAAGCGTGTAGGAAACGCAAAAGGCCCTCTCTAGAGCCAGTTGTTGTACGAGTCCACAGCCTCCATCCTTTCATCGCTTCCCATTCATTGTCTATGTACGCAGCCGTGCAATGCATTCTGGAAGCGTGGCGGCACGATTCGAGAGACTGGGCGTCAGGTCGGCCGCTACTCATTTGCATAAAGTTGAGGTCTAGGCTATTTTATGCAAATCAGAAAACTGATTCTGAATCTGGAAACTCCCTAGAAACTTTTAAACTAACTGTTGTCAATCCAAACTAAAGACAGATTCAGAAACTGCGTGGCTTATTTCTCGCAAAAAATGTTTTCAGAAACACATTTCAACTATTTTCGTTATATAAGAGAAGAAAGTTTCCAAAAGCTACCATGTTGGTTCTGCTTTGAAAGCTGGGAGCAGCAGCCCACGAGGGAAAGCGTTCGTCCAATCAGGTGCCGAGTGTCTAGTGGCAGCCCATCAAGCGCCCAATGCTGGGAAGCAAGTCGATAAGGCGGGAAGTGAGTAGTGAAGCAATAGAGAGAGAGAGCGATGGGAGCGAGTAACGTTATCGACTCCAGCCCAAGCAGGAAAAGTTAACAGTGTTTGGTTTGTGAAGAGGACCCGCTCCCTATGTAGATATAAACGGCTCATTCTAAAGTAACAAAAACACAACGACTCTTATTTTCAGGTGATTATACACTAAAGAAAACACACTTATTAATATGATATTCCATTTCTGCCAATAGATCCCCCTTAATGTTACACAGTGGTCCTTTAAGTAACAAGTCTTGAGTCAAAAGTCACAAGTCTGTCATGTGAATAATTACCATTAAAGTCATACAGCATTCGATCATGTTCCCTTCAGAGTTGTGTTATTAGCATGTGTGGCAAGGTAATCTCAACTCAATGGTCCTTTTATGCATCATCTCATGGCCGTCATCAGTGAATGGAGCTGACTCAGGTTTCATCAAGTGACCGAAGGGAAGAACAAAGGCTGGATTAACAGCCATCACTGTGGCCTAAACTCAGGGGGTCTGAAGGCTCCGGGGTCACCATGTGATGACTGTGGTAGTTTGAATGATTGCAAATGTGTTTGGTAATACAGTAGTGCAGCACTAAAAGCACCCCTCAAGGGTTAATACGGTCATGATTGGAGCCGTGGTTGTATATGGGAGGGGAAGTTCATAGCGACTGTCTGGGTTCTCCATTTGCTGATGAAGACTGTGAGATGTGGTTCCAAACAAAGCTAATAGTTGGATCTTTAAGTTGATATTATTTTATCACATATTCACTCTTGTTCCCAAGGTCAATATTGAACTTCCACGCTCTCGTGTTAACAGCAACTTTCAATGCATATAAGCCTAATAATTACATATTCAGGCCGTCTTTTCTGTTTCTTTTATTGTCTCAGATTTTACCAGGTAAAAACTGGAGAACTTTAATGTCTTTGCTCTCATGTCTCAAGTCATGTTAAGTCTTTAGGCGGTCACGTCTCAAGTAAGTCAACTCTCACACCAGTCAGACCCAAGTCGAGCTTTAAAGGGGACATATCGTGAAAAACACAATTTTTTCAGTGTTTATGCAAAGCCAATCAGAGCAGACTAGGCTTTTTCAGGAGGGGTTCTTAAAGAGACAGGCGCTAAAACGGAGCGTTTCAGACAGACGGTGAATACAGGTATATTCAGACAGACAGCATGAGAAAAATAAAGTGTTTTTTGAACATTAAAACATGTAAACATGTTCTAGTAGAAACCCAAAATAAAAGTATGAACCTGAAAATGAGCATCATATGTCCTCTTTAAGTCACTGTTTTTGTGACTTAAATCTGACTCAAGTCTCAGGTCTACAGCTCTTGAATATCGGCATGAGATGGCTAGAATTTGCATCAAAAGAGAAAGTGAGTGACAGAAAGCATTGAAAGAAAACTTCCATGTGATTGGACACTATGATATGATTGTCGGGTGCAGCTCGCTTATGTTGCGCTACAAGTTAAAGCAAGCAGAATAATTTGGACGTCCTGTTTGACCGAGGTCTGCAGGCCTCGCGTCAAACTGAACTGCACGAAGATAAACAGTTGTAGTGCTGAGTCACTTCTCTGGATTCACACTCCTCGGCCTGGCCTCCGCTCGTTCTCACATCGACATCATTCACCGCGGATGATTCAGCCTTATCACACGGGCCCGTGTCATGACAGGGAGTCATGCTGAGTTTAGGAGAGACGTCTGCAGGGGTAAACACAGGGAGCGAATCCTCATCGCGAGCTTGAATTAATCATCGGCAGGGTCTCTTCGTAGCTCTCAAGGTGGTGTCAGCCATGTCACATCAGATAAGGCCGGCTCCCTCTGATGTGCTGAGCAGAAAGAGCCGGCCGGCCGGGGTGCATTCTGCTGACTTGCTGGAACCACATGTCAGCCTGAATGCAGTTTGCTAAGAGGCCGATACTGCCCTCATCCAAGAACGTGTCTCCTGAACCTACTGCCCATGCATCGCCTCAAGTTACGGACAGCCAACTGGTCAGGTTTGTTTTGCTCCGGGAGGAGAAGAATGCTCTGTTTGCACACAAGCCAAGCAAAACAATCTCATGTGATCTGTCCTAAATATCCAGTCACATACACATGATCGCTAAGTCATCCAAACGTCTCTGCCAGAGAGCCGGCCGGGATGAGTCCCAGCCGTGAATGCGCCCCAACAAAACGCATTGTTTCATCAAAAAAGGAGACATGGCAGCTGCAGTATTGTGGACTGTGGATAATCTGGCAGCAAGTGCCTTTCGTGGATTTGTGCTCGTGAGCATCCCTGCTTTGTGGACGGGTGTGAAGAGCAGGTTGCATAAGAGGATCACCTCCGTAATGGTGTAATTCAGGATTCCTGCTCGACACAGCCTTTTTTATGTGTGTCTTAAAGAGAGGGTGGTTCTCTTTACTGAAGGACCATTACCACGGGAAGATGCTGGCACATGGGGATTACCCGCAGAGGCAGGAATTAGGGAAGAGATGGAGGAAAAGGCGAGCGAGGGCCTAGAGGGGAATTAAGATGTGTGGAGTGGGAAAGAAAATGAACAGACTGATAAGGGGAACGAATAGTATACAAAAACCTTCTAAAAACTACTTTTAGCTTCTAAATATTGTTTACAAGGCAACTCCACATAAACAGATTTTAAGAGAAGTACTTGCCAGTGACATTATATTTAGATGCAACTGCCAACGATGGTGGCTTTGCAACCGCTGCACCTGATTCAACTGTTATCAGCTCATTAAATCTGCGTTATCAGTCGTCATAAGCCTCATAGATGTGGGTCAGTAGGGGCCTACTACACCTACTATGTTGTAAAAGTGAAAACGAAACTTTAAAGCAACATGTTCTAATGCGTAAAACCAACCCGGCATCGGATACCGACGCACAGAGGCGCCTTTTAGCGACTATATTTGACGAACCGGGCTTTCAACTAACTCCAATGTAAAGCCACTTGCACCTTTATTCTACGGTCGGAGCGATTGACGTAGTATTTATAGCGTGAGAGTCCAGCTAAGGGTGGACAGGAGGGGTGGATGGATCAAACAAACTCAAGACTTTCAACCAGGAGACTGCTGTTCGTGTACCGTGTGAAACTAAAAGTAACGTGGAAGTGACATTTGAAGCCTCGAGTTTGGCATTTTGGCCATGGCCATCTTGGTTTTTTCGCCGTCACCATCTTGGTTATTTGCAACCAGAAGTGACACGAGAGGGTGGAGCTAAGTACAACCGAACGCTGAATAAGACATTTTTAGGCGACCGAAAATGTTATAATTAACTTTCATGAACTGAAAACACTGTGAAAGAGTTAAAGTTGTAAGATGAAAACACGGACAACTCCCAGACCGGACAACGCCGTGGTAGTGACCTGTCAATCACAAGGTAGCCACGCCCTAAAGCATCTTCTGCTTTATGGTCTATTTGACTCTAAATGGGACCATAATTTTCTAAATGAACATCATGCTGTATTGAAGAAGACTTGAGGTAATAAATCAAGTGAGAAGTAGGCTCATTTTCTCATAGACTTCTATACAATCAGACTTCTTTTTGCAACCAGAGGAGTCGCCCCCTGCTGGCTGTTAGAAAGAATGACAGTTGAAGGCACTTCAGCTTTGGCTTCACTTTTCAGACCCCGGAGATGCCCACGTTTAATGACCTTATAACAATCTAACCGGCTGACTATTTACAATTTGTTGACAGTTCTGTAGTTCTTTTCAATTCCAGATATTTCAGACTCGAAATTACAACTAAGAGGCATGAATGTTGACATCTTCTCTAATTTGATTGTTAAACTATTGCATAGTCGTATGATGTAATTATTTTTGCATTTTGAGATAAAAGCATGACAATGGTATAACGTTTTACAAAACTGTGGAGGCACGGCTCTAAATATCTAGCACCTGTCATCCTGTCAAAGGAACTGCTTTGTATTCATTCACAATCTGCGCTTAAGCTCGTAAAACAACCGTAATAAGGTTTTCAACGTGATGTCCATTTGGGCAGAGTGACAAGTTCCATTTTTAGAGCAGGGTATCATGGGATTTTCGTGCCTTATGCTATGTTTGAATATTGCGAGTTTTCATAGACATTCGTCCCCTTTTCACATTATTACATTGATGTCATTGGCATTAAGTGGTCTGCTTAGTGAGTGAGTAGACCGGGTATTCAAAAGGGATTAAATTCATTCATCCTCCAATCCACGCTGATGGATGGATGTGCAAGACCAAGATGTTTTTTTTTTTTTATTTGAGTACAGCTTGGTGCCAGGCAGTACAGGGGTGGTTGGCGCCTGGAGCCAGGGTTTCATGGATTTGACGAGGTCTGACAGATCGGCAGGGCACTTGTTGAGTTGAGAGCAGATCTCTCGCCGGCCTCCAGGGGGCAGAGCGGGCCTCAGCGCCCCAGAGAGAGAGTCTGTGCTCTGGGCTTAGCTGCTCGTTACATTAAAACAGGGGCTTCTGTGACAGAGTCAGCATTATGAAAGCTAAGAGGATTAGCTGATGGACATTTCTGGCGTTGCCGGTCAATTATCAAAATGAAAAGCAGTGACTGGGCAGGGCTGGCATGCTCTGTGGCACAGAAGAGCTCCTCTCTCTCTCCTCCTCATCTCTAACCCTCTACTCAGCTGCTGTCTGTCACAGGTTACTGAGGTTCAGAGAGGGAGGGGGAGGTGGGGGGGGGGAAGAAATAAATAAAAGGCACCAATGATGCGTTTCTGAACATGAAAGTTTTGTGTGTGAGCCACGGATTAAAAAAGAGCATTTAAATTTTAATGTTTCTAAAGTGCAAAACTGTATGTTATGCAACTGTGTAAAAAACAGGCCTGCACGTCAGCCAGCCATCCGTGCTCAAGTCTAACTCCTCCAGCCGTGTGCATGATCTCCCCCCCCCACCACACACAATGCCACACTGCTTGTGTGTGTGCTCCCCCCTGTGATTGCTTAACAGCGTAGGAGGAGTCTCCACCACTATGATGCATTCTGGCTGATGAAGAGGAGTTGTGGGGAGGCAGGGAGCAGGAAGGGGAGAAGGAGGAGGAGGAGGGTGTTGTGGTATATCCATAAAAGTGGCATTCCACAGCTGCCTGTGTTAAAGATCTGCCCCGGGGATTCACACAACGCTGCAAACGTAATCAGCCGACTCAATGTGCCACCACGAGCTGCGGCGAACACATCTCCCCGGCAATGACACCCTGCCTCACCCCCCTCCATCCCTCCATCCTCGACATCCCCTCTTATCACCCCCAACTTTCTAATACACCGGTTAGACCTCACTGGAGCACAGCGGAGGTGAGGCTGTATATATATATATATATCCATGTGTGCCCGAAAAAGATAAGAAAACAAACTGCTGAACCGTTTCATTAGTTTTTACCCTGTCACAGGGAGGTAAACAGGGGTTTTTTTTTGCAGCAAGAGACATGTTGCGAAGAGAAGAGCAGTAATCCTGGCTCACTATACGTAGCAGGCTGAATTATATTCAATCCCAGTTATCACTTCTGGGACAATGTCATCTCACCACTGTATTGCAGATGGTCCTGCTGCATGGGCACATTTGATATGGGCATTCAGAGGCCGGTTAGATGCAGCTGCAAAATGTCTCCATCTGGTGTTACTGCAGTAACTAGTTCACCTAATAGGCAATAAATGGTGTGTGGTGATAATACAAAAAGCACATGCGAAAATCCCATCTAATATGGATATCTAGCTGGGTATCATTTTGGTACAGTTTCAGCACCAAAATGTGTACTGTTCAATACATTAACTTTTGGGAATATTCACTTTTCATTCAGCAAAATGCGCCAATTTTACACATGAAGATTGGTTTAATTGTCATGAGGACTATTTAGCTTCAGTTGTCTCCTGTGGCTCTGGAGGAAATTTGTCAATTTTAAGAAAATTACTCTGATGATGTCATAAGGATTAGCTCAGTTTGGTCTTGAGCACAGACTGTATAGAAGACGTAGTCACAGTGACGTCACCCATTGGTTTGTGGACTGCTGTTTTGAAGCCATTTTTGGCCGTCGCCATCTTGGTATCTTTGCAACCAGACGTGACACAAGAGAGTGAAGCTAAGTACAACCGAACGCTGAATAAGACATGTTTTAGGCGGTGTTTAATAATATAGAGCCAGGAATACGATTTTTGATACCTGATGCTTCGGTCATATTTTAAGAGTATTGAGGTTTTAATACTCGGCCCTAACTGTGGACAAACCTTTAACACTGAACCATATTTGAAAAAAAAAAAGACTGTTTTTAATGACAGAATCAGAGGGGAAACACATCCTTTAGACAATCCAGTGCATCAGGATGTTACTGTACAGAGGGAGTCTGTTCACACACAGAGAGGTCAGTCTGGGGGGAAAGCATCTGCTTCTCGTTTTGTTGAGGTAAACTAACAATTACAAAAAACACTATCTGGAAAACAAAATTATAAAAGGGGGAAATGTACAACAGGATTCGCAGTGAAACAGCTGTAGCCGCCGATGAAGGAGAGTGTTGTGCACTCTTCTCCTCTGGGTAAAGTCCTTGTAAAGGATTGTCTCTGTATTGCCGTGGTATGCTCTTCTGCAGCGTGTCCTCCTCCTCTTCCTCCTCTTCCTCCTGCTGCTGCTGCTGCTGCTGCTGCTATACGACGGCGTACTGCTGATACAGCAGCTCCCGGATCTTATAGTAGTCGTCACACAGGCAGCCTTCCAGGCCGATGCGTCCGGCCTCCGTCTGGACAAAGAGTACAGAGATGCACAGGTCATACGGGTCCATTCATTAACACTTTGCACAACATGGTTTCATCCTTAAAACAGAGATGTACAAGCACACTGCTGCTGACCGCTGAAATAAATACGCTTCCAAATCATTCCCACAGACGTCCACAGAATCGGGATTTAAATGTCTAATGAAGCGATCCACTTCAAGTTTTCCCATTTAAACAGCACACACAGTCCTTTAAAAGTCTCATTTCTCTTTGATCTCATTTTCTGGGTTGCGTCTATTTTAGGTTCTTGACAATTATGCGTTTTGTTGTTGGTATCCTGGCTCACTCCTACTTTTCCTTCAGTTGTTAAAGTCCTGCCTGTGATTCTTTTTTTTGTGCGTTTCTTCTGAGCTGAGATGTTTTCATATGCCACTGGGGGTTTTATATCCTACTCACACCTCGGCTGTGTTTGTTTCTCTTTGTGTTTAATGTGACATTTTGTGTCAAGCACTGCTATATTATTTTATAGTGTGTAATAGGGCTAATATCACGATATTGCCTAAAAATATCACGATACACGATATATATCGCAATATTTTCAAATATCCTCAAAGCACTTCATAAATGCTTGATTTAACCCTTTGATGCATACAATCACACCAATATGATGACCGGCGTTGCGATGTACTGTAGGTGTTTACAGCGGCCGTGATTTCTTTGCATTTTGCACTATTTTTGTCATATGGGATTGCTTTGGAAAGCGAGGAAGCCAGAGTCATTTGCTTCTGGGCTGGTTCTGGTTGCTTTGGTCGTGTTCTCGCTACCATACTCGCTATAATATATAAATCAATGCACCGGCGTCGGGGAATAATACCAGTTAACACATAGAAATACATTCTTATACAACATCCACCTCTGCCCTTGTTTTTCTAGACTCCAGACTCACCTGCTGTATTTCTTACGCCATCTAAAACAACTTGTACTGATCAGCGCTGCGTGATCACGTCAATCCATCATCAAACAAAGGGAGAAGTGTCACACTGCTTTACAACAATATTATTTCTTATGGGGCCAATATTCAGTGTGCATCGCTACTTCTGCTGACTCACAGTCAACAGAATCTAAAGCAATAAATATTCACATCACTGGAAATGTATTCACTCTGTGTCTATTTGTTGCAGCGGTAAATTATTGTTGAGTGGTTTCTGGGGCTTTGACGTGTACAACAGAAGTTTTTGAAGGTTACAAAACAGGAGATGTGAAAGGATATATTTTTTGCGACGAGCCAAAAACCTTTTAAGTTCTTTAAATTTGTTGGACACTTAATTATTTTAAGTGTTTTGTACAGTTCCTTTAATTCTACAAGCTTTTAATTTCATTAAAACACTGGCTATATATCAACCGTGCAACTCCTTTTCAGATCTAAATATGAATCAATTTGGAATAAAAGCTCAACATTTTCATTGCGTGCTTTTGGGTGAAAAACAAGCCTGTGTCATATGTCTTGTGTGCTCGCCACTTTCCCTGTTGGGGGCTAGTAGTGACTAGCTGATGGATAGCACACTCGCTGTGCCGGTGGGTAGGACAACTCACCCTGCGGACGGCCACCATGTTGTTGCACACCAGCACTCCTCCCACAAACTCGGCCTGGATGCCCTCTCTCAGCAGGACCTGCTTGAAGTCAGACAGGCGAGGCTCGTTGATGAACACCGACTGATGCCCTGGAATCTGGAGGGAAGACGGGAGAGAGAGCGCCAATCAGACGGAGGGCTGTCTGAATTGCTTATATGCCCTTGTGGACAAACACTAGTGGAATATCATTATAATGCCTTCTCAATCAGAGTCCCGTGGCTATCTGTTCAGTGATTAACTCGTCTCTGCCGGCTCACCTTGGGCAAACTGTCTCCAGACGTCTTTCCTGACAACATGAAAATAACGAGTTTTTTGTCCACTGGCTGCAGCCGCTGATGGGACCTAAAAGTCATCTGTTGCTTGCACTGTTTCATTAGCCATTAGTCATGAGGTTATCCGTTTTGTTCGCCGTTGCGTCATTTAGATGTTTGACCTTCGCTGTGTAGAATGATTTATACGCAGAGTTTGACACTAGAAGGCTGCTTTCACATTCATCTACTGAAGGGGAAAGTTTCTCTGTGCTCACCTTAAATCTGACTTTAAAGGGATAGTTTGGGTGTTTTGAAGTGGGGTTTGTACGAGGTACTTATCCATAGTCAGTGTATTACCTACAGTAGACGGTCGGCACGCCCACAGTTTGGAGAAGCAGACAGGAGTTACCATAGGGAAGTAAAGCAATGTGTTGCCAGCCTTAAATTATTATTCCAAGCACGGTGGATAAAATCTTTAAGCAAGAAACATTTCTCAAAACCCTTAAACTCATATTCTGAAATAATGAAAATAAAGATCTTACCTCGAATGGAGGCAGTGGCTCCAGCGTGGGAATGACATCACTCTCCTCAGACACCTCCTTCTCGTCCTCCCCGAACAGGCTCTTCATGGTGCGCTGCGCTGCCACCGCCGTGGCGTTAACGTCGACGTCGGGCTCAGGGGCGACCTCCATGGCCTGCTCGGCTTCCTCGGGCTCCTCTTTCTCTTTCGCGCCCTCCTCCAGCATCACGCCCGTGTCCACCTTCACCACGCGCATGTCCAGCACGCCGTCGATCCAGGCGAGCTCCGTGTCCTTGGCCTTGCAGAACTGCAGGGAGCTCACCAACGAGTCTTTCAACCGCACCTTCGCCACGGGAAGATGAGACAAGATGAAGACACTGGCCTGCCATGCAAGGTTGCTTTTATGCTTTGCTAAAGAAATCAACCTTGGAGCGGTTAACTTCTTGGCTCAATTTTACTTGTTTTACTATTTCACAGCAGAATATTTTAGCTTTATAAATCTATTAAACACATTTAAGGGACAACATGAAAGACGTACGTAGAACAATTCTGTATCCAATCAGAACAATATTCCCTCTAATAAGAAGCAGGCGTTTACTGAGGCTGACCTGGTAGATGTGTGTTTCACTGGTGGCGTCTATGGTCTCCTGCAGTTTGGGAGTGTAGACTTTGATGTCCTTACTAAACGCCTTACAGGACTCTGCCAGGTCCAGACTGGCTTCCGGCGGCCCGTGAACGATCACCAGCTGTCTGGGCTTCATCTGATTAATAATCTTCTTGATGGAGTCGCCATCGGAGCGACCTTCGTAGTCTATGTACATTATCCTCGCTCTGTAAGAAGAAGAATGGAGGCAGGATGAAGCTTTTTAAGACCGCTGAGTTGTCAAACATTATTTCATACCAGCACAGATAAGATTTCTTGATAGACTTGTTATTTATCCAGGAGAGGTTTGCTGAGTAGACGTAGTTTTTTTCCAACAACACTGAGCCTAAACAGTTACATTCAATCACAATCACAGCTGGAGGCCATCCAGCGAGCACAACACAGCAGTACCGCTGGCAACTTATCAGCTCTAGTGGCAGTTTAAAAGGGAGATGAGAAACATTGGGTAACTTTGGTATTTTTCAACCCTATTTTCCCATGTTTTTGTGTCTTGGGGCTCTTCCGCTCTGAGTTTAATTTCTTTTAACTTGAGGCGTTTCCCTGTGCTCCTGTAAAAACATGAGGCGCACAGAGTGGATAAACGCGAGGCGCTCGGCAACGCAAAAGCAGTGTGCAAAAACGCTTCAATCTCATTGAAAACAATTAGAAAAATCCGCTCCTGGCAGCTAAAACGCACTCTGTCTGATCGAGGCCTTATCATAAAAATCAGAGACAAAAAACAAAACAAGCACTTCTAGTGGACGTAAATGACGGTGCCAGATTGCCCCAATAGCACCATATTGCAGCGTGTGAGCAGCTGCCGTCTACAGCGCTTTCCCTCAATACTGGACCAATTTCAGAAACTGTTAGTCAGTTAGACACAAAAACATGGGAAAATAGGGTCCAGGTTGAAAAATACAGAAGTAAACCTGTAGAGTTTTGTCACAGAGGAAGACAGATTTAAAGGATCACTGACCTGATTTCAAGATTTTCTACACTGGAGATGCATTTGGTGGGAACGACAGAGAGATCCTGGTCCATGGGCTCATCACCGTTGGTCAACCCAGATTCCAGTTTGTTCTTCTCCTCCTCTGTGGCTTGTAGTTCAGGAACCAGAAAGTCTTCTAGCCTGTGAAAGAACAATAATGGCTTGTTGATGATGGCAGCAAATAGTGTAAATTCTCTGCATCCATCTTTCTATAATCTGATGTACCTGATGATTTCCCCGTACTCGTCCCATTTGATTCTCTCTTCGTGCGTGGGGAACATTGGATAAGACTTTTTGGCTTGTTTGAAGAAGCTGCCTTTGCGGCTCCCCTCGCTCTTCATCATCAGGTCGTGGTGTTTAGTCTTCACTGCGGCCGGCTGATCCAGATCGTCGTCCATATCGCTCTCGTCACTCGAGTCGACATCCACCCTGCAAATTACATGAAATAAACATTAGCTGTGTACATACGAGTCTCATTTATTCCAAGGACAAACAACACATTTCTTTTCAGTTTGTTGTCTCAAAGTGTCATGACTCATCTCCCATTTACAGATTTCCATTTAAATGGCCTGTTTTGAATTTGCAATCTGGAGCACCATTTGCATTTCTGTTGGCTTTTTACATAATTTCCTGTTTCAGCTGTGAAAAGACAGTAAAATTGTATGAGACAAGAGACATCGAACCCTCAAGCACCCGGTCGACCCCGTGTCTATTTCTACTCACTCTTTTGCTTGTTCGAGTTTTTTAGCTGCCTCTTTCTTCGCTTTATCCTTTTCAAGGTATTCCTCCAGCTCCTTGCCTTCGAGCTTCACTCTTTTCCTCACCTGTCATAGTGAGAAGGGTGAAAAGATGGATATGGTGCAAATGATAGAATGACACATTTTGTTGTTTCCTCAGCTGGGTCTGAATGTGAGAGACGGGAGCTTCCCGTGGGGAAAACGCTGCGGGAAGAGATAAACCCTTCGTCGTGATAAATGAGCATCGTGACTGCTGGTCTCACCTCCAGATCCAACATCTTCTCTCCGGGGTTGTCAATGAGGTAGCGGGCCAGCGTTCCAGGTGTAGTGCGGTAGGTCAGGATGACGGAGTTTTTGGCGTCTTGGCACCACTGGATGAAGAGCTCTCTGGAAAAGCCAGACTCGAGGTCGGGCTGGCTGCACAGCACCACCTTGGGGCTGGGCACTCGGGCCAGGTCTGCCAGACTGTGACATAGAGTCAGGTGACGGAACTGGAACGGGTTGTTTCTCTTGTCTTCAAAACACCTCATGAGCTTGTCACTCATCCACTCCACCTACAGAAAGACAGGAGATTGAGTTCACGTTATTGTGTACATTTATTTGGCAAATAAAATCATTCTGAATCTGAACAACTCATGGATTTGTCTCAGTCACGATGCTCAATCTCGCTGCTCTCTTTCCTCCCTACTCACTATCCAGGGAGTTCTATATTGAGGACTATATAATAAGCTTTCGGACACTACTCGGGTCGATTTCTCTGCGCCGTTAATTACGTCATTGCTGTCACACAATTAAAACGTGCCAGATCAACGTCTGCTTCTGCTGGTAGACCGTCCATAATAAAAACTGACATGTATTTTTGTGAAAAATACATACTGTAAGCTATTTTGTTGGGTTGTCTCTTAGCGAAATGCTCTGAGTGAATCTAAGTTCCCCCTGATAAGCAATGATGCAGCGATGTCTAGGGCTTTTATTGTGAACGGTAAGATTTAACGGCTATTGTGAATGTGGGAGCAATAAGCGTATTTTCCCAA
>CAKAKR010064572.1:74255-99730 GCA_916700685.1 Adelosebastes latens | reverse complement strand
TTAACAGCGACACCTGTGGCTGTTAAGTCAACGAAAGTCAGCGTCGGGCTCGCGCTTGCTCGCTCTAAATAGACATGAACGAGCATCGCTCAAAACAGTGAGGCGACACACGTCAGCTAAAACCACAATATCACTCTATATTTTACCTGCTCGGCAGTAATGTTAGATGACCAGAAGAAGGTCTCTCCATGAATCACTGCTGATCCTAGTGTTGGCTTTTAAAAGAAACGTTATCGTCTTCGACCGCGGCCGGAGGGAACAGGGGAGACACCGGAGTTTTGGTCGGAGACGATAACGTCCACTGTACATTCACTAGATATGTAGTGTGCGTGCATGCACATGAGAGTAGAGCGAGAACGAGCGCGGTGTGTGAATGAAGGCAAGCAGGCAGAGGAGCAGAGTACAGCAGAGACTCCGGCCCCGGAGACCAAAGCTACGGTCTCCCCCGCATCCTCCGGCCGCCGCCAACACTGTTTTGCAAGACGGGCTTCACTAGATATAACTTTGCGGATTTGGTGCTTCCGTGTAGTTTGTGTTAGAGTCTGAGTCTGAACAGCGTAGCCCCACGCGAGTGCGCATATGCGAGCGCGCATGGGAAACCGACCCAGTAGATTTATACGTGTAAGAAGTTACAAACAGTCCCTTTAATTAATTCAAGGCAGAATGATAGGACAATCTTCTCCGCACCACAGGCACTCCATGTACTGACTGTGACTGAATGTTGTGTTAATGACGTCCGTGCGACCAATCAGGTGATGACAGACAAGGATCATACCATCAAGCAGGGAGGAGCGGCGCGCTGACGGTCTACAGGTACAGAGCAGGAGGAAGAGGAGGAGAGAAAGAGAGAGAGGAGTGCGGCGCGCGAATAGCAGACAAGATGAGTAACAGTCGGAAATGAAGCAGCATGTAAAATTATGATATTCTGGAAATTATAAGGTTTAGTATAATTATATTGAATAATTTAAGTGATATATGTGCACACATACTAATCATAGGTCAAAACAGCTAAAGCTAAATTTGGCTGAATTATAAAAGGCAGAAGTGAAGTAAAAACGAAGAGCCGTTTGGGAGCTGAAAGAGCCGGCTCTTCTTGGTGAGCTGAGCCAAATGATCTGGCTCACTAAAAAGAGCCGGAATTCCCATCACTAGTGTGAAAGGGTAAAGGAGCGTACCAAGTATGGAGGTGTTATTAAAAATATTTTATTATGACAAAACAACACCGAATGCTCATTTTATCGTACTTTTTTTAAATTTATGTGCGTTAATATTTCCTATTCATAAGTTGCAACTGATATCATAACAAAATAAGGGTCATTATAATAATTCATTTTTTTAAATTGTTGAAATAACACTGTCGCATTTGCGCAGTTGGTAGAGTCCAATGTCCTCTGCTTGCTGAGTGAAGAGCTAAAGCTAAAGGCTACAGCTTGGTGTAAACAAAAGGTAATATTTCACTTATTACAGCATCGTGTCTCTTTAATATTTGAGTCATTATACTCTAACATGTTAACCTTGTTAAACACAAAGTAATTACATTAATTGATAAACCATTTTCAATGAAAACCTGGCACATATTGCTCAAACTAGCTAGTTAGCTAACAGATTAGCTAGCTAGTGTCTGTGGTGCAGTTGGTGTTCAAGTATGAAAGCTACAACAAGGATTACTTTAAACCATATATGAGGTAGCTGTCTTTAATTAATAAGGTTTAGAGATTACCCTCACCTAACATACATTAGCTCAGAGCTCTGCCTGACAAACATTAGCAGTATAGTTAATACAAAAGTTCAATATTACACAGTAAACTTAACAACAGTGTGTTTCTAAATGTATTGTTGCTGTGTGTGTAAATGTGCTACATCATTGCTGTTTTGTTTAGTGTCACACTAGTTTTGTGGAGGTCCTGCAAATAAAGATGGACATGGAGAAAGATAGAAGTCCTGTCTCTTCTGTGTAGGTCCACAGATGTAGATGCAGATGTGATGGGGTTAAGCATTTCAGCATAGCAGATCCAGTATACCACTTTTTGCAAAGAATTATAGTCATTTTCTGATTTCAGTGTCTCCTAAGTCCTTTCAAAATGCATTGATCTTCATTTAGTGGCTGGCAGAGCAATCTACCAGATATGACTTTTCAGCAAATATAGTAGTACAATTTATAATAGTAAGTAGCCTTGTGTCATGTGGGTACTTCAATGTATGCAGTATTCCTTCCATACTATGTACATCTTGCACTGGTTTGTTACAATGGGCTGATCTGCACTGCAGAGAAGCTACAGCAATGTCATGACGTGTAATGGCAGTTTTTAGATTAACTGGAATGATTCTGTCAGTTTTAAGAAAGCATAAGTCCCTCTATCGAACCTCAAATGCAAGCTACCTGTTTTAGATCAGAGTATATAATCAATGCCACAGGATTTAGGTTAATGTGTCTTCTGCTAATTTCCGTAGGAACCATGGTGAACTTCGTAGCACTTGCCCGTGAGCATTGGGTGAACATACTGGTGCCCATGGGCTTTGTGATCGGATGGTACCTTGACAAACAACAGGACCAGAAGCTGACAGCTTTCAGGAACAAAAGTGTTTTGTTCAGCAGGTAAGAATAAAAAGCAATTTCCCACCTTAATATGTTTAAAAAGTAAAACAGGTTGTCAGTGGATCAGGTGATATTTATTTCAAAGTTGTGTGATGATGATTCTTGCTACTGCTGCATACACACTTACCCCCAGTTTGAACTAATTACTATGCATACACGTCAGCAGAATGCTCAGTGATCAAGACAAACCATGAAATTAATTTCAAACAAAACACAACAGCTATATCCAATATACAGTAACAACATATTTATGGTATGGCACCCAAAAGCCTCTAGTTTTGTGTCTACCACGTCCATTTTTCACTGCACGTTCAACACAAAATGTGAGATACCATACACTATTTTTATGTTTGATTGTGACGGTAAGCATTTCAAAACTTGCCCTACATAAAGCAGGTCATCTAACAGCAATGTTGCTTCGGGTGTAAGCTTATGCAACTTTCTGTCTTCTGTTGTCTTTAGGGAGCTGAAGCCTGGCGAGGAGGTGACCTGGAAGTAGACTGCCCCTACCTGGAATGTGTCCTGTCCTCTGTGGTGTGAATGACTGATGAGAATGTTTAAGAAGACTTCTGTATCTCTGTATTTTAGTTGTATCAACCGATAATAAACATGCCCTTTCTCATCAAAAATCATTTGGTACTTGTTGGTGATTTTGGTTGCATAACACATTATTCATTCTTTTTTCAAAAACTGGTTTATTTGATGCAGAACAGAGAGCAGATTCATAGATGGGTTGTTCAGCGTGACCATTCCAGTAGAGCTAATGAAGACTACTTGGGGCAAGAAATGGTTTTGCATGGTATTGTAGAGAGGCAAATCTATTCATGCAGTCAGCATGACTGAAAAAGAAGAAGAAGAATCTGTGGCCACTACAGAGGTTCTGCAGTGTGGATGATCCCCCTCTCAAAAAGCAGCTCAGCCAAAGTGATCTGGAGAGAAAATGAAAAACCATATGAGGAACAACTAATTTCACAAAAACAGAGGCTCAAATATTAATCATTTACAATAAATATCTATGTAAAATGGGATGTTTTAATAAGTCCATGGACGTTTAAGAATGGGGTGAGAACGACAGGCCTATTACCTAAAGTAATAAATTGTCAAATGCAAGACCCCTTCCTCTAAAACACGACCGTACACAGAACAGAAACAATGCCTGAATGTACAGTAGCATCACTTAAAAGCACTTAAAACAACATACCTTCTCTTCTGCAGAAGCACAAGGCAAACTTCCTACTGTCATAAATTTGGGATACGAATGGATCAGAAACTCAACGGCATCTGTGTGCTGAAAGAAAAAAAACGATTAGGTGGTGACAAGCAGGGTTATTATAGTAAACTATAACGAAAATAAGCTGTGGAAAATATTTTTAGTAAACTGAAACTAAATAAAAACGATATCCTTTCAGAAAAACTTTACTGAAACGATATTGTTTCAAGAGTTTTACACAGAAAGATCTTCCAATCTACCTCTACTTTTATTTCGAAACTCTTGAGCTCCTCTTTGTGGTAAACTCTGGAGTTTTCTGTTGTGTAGTAAAGATGAACAGCTTCTCCATCACTGCATAACCTGAGGAGACAAAAAAGTTATTTCATTTCTGTTTTAATGGATCATTGAATCAGGTGTTGATCTGCTGTGAAATGCAAAAAAAAGTTGGATTACCTGGCACATCCGGCACGGAGAACTCGGACTCGGGTCTGGGTGGTGATTTGTGCTCCTGCATCCATGACTTGCCCACGTTCCCACCTGGCAGACGCTCCTTGCACACTGCTGGCCAGCTCCTCTGTGGGAGATAGCATGAAATAATTAAAAACATAAGCATTATGTATCTCTGTCTGTCCTGTTCTATTTAAAAAACTTTAATGTAATAGTAGAAGTCTCTTAAGTGAGTTAACTCCCAGACCTGATGCATCTATCTTATACCTGTTGTGAGCATGGGAGGAAGGCAGTCATGGAGGAAGCTTCTGGCTTTCTGATCCACGGCAGCGTCGACCGGGGCGTACGTTGTCAGCTTCTTCATCAGACTCTCAATTCGTGAGAAGAATTTTGTCCTGCGTGGGTCGTCCTACACACACACAGGATGAGGTCATTAGTGGGTAATTAGTGAAAAGCCAAGGATGGTGATGTTGACAGGAAGTGACAAATAAATACTAAATAAGTGATGAGCTACCTCGTCAGAGTTCTGTACTCCCATGTATGTCAGGTAATCCAGAGGTAAACCCTGTCTGAACTCCACATCCTCCTCCATCGCTATTTCCAACGCTGCTGGAACCACCTGGAAAAAAGAGCAGTTAAAAAGTGGAAAGACCTTCAATAAATATAAAAATATAATCTGGTTAAAGTGATTAACTGTATTGTTTAACTATTCCACTACTTTTATCCAGAATCAATACTGGAATATTGCACACTAGAAATTATTAGAACCATCTTTCTCCTATTTTATTTCCATGGATTGTTAAACCTTGTGTGTTGCGACGGCTCGAAAAAAAGAACGTACTGTTAAAGCGTTCATAAAGTGTCAGTTAAATCACATAAGTACCATAGAGGAAATGGTATTGGTTATTACACTATAGCTGTAATACTTCATCAATAAATGAGTATCACCTTGTGGAGGAGATCCCCCCAGCTGTTCTTCTGGTAAGAGGAGATGGTGATGTGGAGGGAGTGAGTGTCTGGGAGGCAGTCGCCCTGGTGGATGAATCCTCGGGGGAAGTAAAGGAGATCGCCGGCTTCTAGCACCACCTCCAGGATCGGCTTCCCGATGTCGGCCTGATCAAAGTTTCCTGGAGAGAAAACGCAGTATTAGAAATTCTTACACCTTTGTGCAATGAGCTATCTTTCTCCTTCCTCTGTGTACTATACCTAGAATACATTCTAAACCAGCTCATGGTGCCTTCTGTCATTATGGTCCTACTCTCTGGAATGATCTACCACATGAACTAAAGTCTGCAACAACGTGTCTTCTTTTAAAAGCAGACTAAAAACATATCCGTTTGCCATGTATGATCTTTGCTTGTTTTCATTTTTTATTTTGAAGCACACTGAGTCTACGCCTGTTGAATGAAATGTGCTATATAATTAAAACTTGATTGACTGACTGATTGATTGATAGATAAGTGTGTGTAAATCCTGTTTCCAACCAAACTGAGGAAAATGGCTTTCACTACAAGAAAAAAATATATACAACTAAAATAAAGGTTTTTTTTTTTACTCACCACTTGAAAGCACAGGCAAGACCTCTTCATCTGTCCTACAAAAGAAAGTCAGAAAAACAACTTCAAAGTGTGTTTCTTGGCATCAATCTCTCACTTACTAACTTGATATCAAACTACAAGGAGAACATTTAAGTGTATCATGAGCCACATGTGTTAAATTTAGAGCATAAAAACTGGATCAGCTACCAATTGCAAATGATTAGTGCACATAACTTGTTGCTCCATCTCAAAATGTTGAACTGATCTACTAGTTTCTGCACTGTTAATGTAGCAAAGACTTGATGCTGTCACTTTAATAAGCTCCCGGTCTGTATCTCACCTCGGGCTGTACACTCTCCAGTGTTTCTTCCCCTCCAGCTGAACCACAAACGCCTCGATGTCGTCATAATGTGGAGCGAAGCCTTGTGTTCCAGGTGGTGTCAAGTATCTGGTTTAAAAGGACCAAAAAAAACACACATTTAACAGTAACCGATAGCATCCGACATGGTTTCCAGGACAATTACTGTCCCACATACTTACACGTTGGCTCCTGCCATGCTGCCAAACTGCTCTTGGAGGATGGACAGCACATTCCACACTGTGGAGGAGAAAGCCTGAGGATTCAGCATGCGGAGGGAGCAGCCACTCTGGGAAACAGAGACACCACGATGATTACTAATCTGCGATGAGTGCGCCGTGCAGATGGTGCACCGATACTTTTAATGCACTTAAAATGACTTCTAGCTTGCAGCACAGAAAATATTAAAATGAACACACATCTAACTGCTTTTTAATGAAGGAAAATTTCAAAGTGAGAAGAAAATTTAATGAATACAGACAGCTGGTGCAGCTAACATGCTGCAAAGGGACCAATTATAAGGAATGTAAAAAATGCAGAATTACAGTAATGTTGCATTGGAAACAATCACATACTGTATAGAAATCATCAGTGAGGCCTTATATTACCCCGTAGAAGTCCCACACAGTGAAGGGCAGAGCTCTGCCTGGAGGATTGTGCGTCTCCCTATTGCCGTTAGTGTAGCTCGTGACATCCAGGTTGACTCCATACTGAACGTCCTCCTTCAATTAAACAACGCAGACAAGTAGTTCAGTTACAGATCTTCATTATCTATCAAAGAGCAGAATGCAACACAAGACAGTGTTGCGGTGGCGGAGAACAATCCTCATAAAGCTGCCAATGCTTGTCCAACTTTTGGCAGTAGAGACCTGTCTCCTAATGAACACAACTTTTGTGTTGTCTATTATGCAACCAGACTTTTGATCACGTTTCCAAAAAGGAAAAACATTCCCACATTGTATAATTTTGTAGTGTGTAAAAGATCCATCTTGATGATAACATAACCAATGATTTCCAAAACAGATGGGGGAAATTATAGATAAAGTAGGTATGAATGAGGTGATGTTTCAGATCCTTACCTGTCTTAATATGCGATCAAACTCCGCTGTGGAGAACAGTCCCTTGTAGTAATCTGGATTCTTACGTTGAACAAGAATGGGCTTCTTTTCCCACGTTTCCCTTTGGAAAGAGGAAAAATATTAGCCGGCGAATGCTTCAAGAAAAAGATGACACCTTGTACAGGGAGTAATATTTTGCAAAGTTTCTATTTTGTTGTAAAACACTTTTTAACTTTTCAATAAATTGCCTGTTTATTGTCTGATTTATTTGTTGACATCATTACTGTGATTGCTCATAGAAAACAAAGGAAAATCCCCACAAATAAAATTCACCTCTGCAATGTCTTTTGATTATTTCATCGAGACATTTCTTATGGTACAGTTATACATACATACATATACAGTACATGTGGCAATAAAAGAGGTGAATGAAGAGGGATCATGTGTTTTGGGGGTGTTTTTATGGGAATGTGGATCTTTCAGACGCGGTCTCGGTCATGACTTGGCCTCGGTTTAGGTGGTCTTGACTACAACACTGATGCCAACACACTCATCTGTACCTGAAGAAGGCCTTGGAGAGAACGGGGCTGATGAGCCACTGGAACAGCTTGCTCGCTCTCTCCCTGCTGTTGTTGACTTTTGCCAGGTCGGCCAGCAAAGCATCCAGAGCCTCACCATCTCCATTTACACACTCCTCGTCCTGCGTTAGAAGCATAAAGAATATCTATGAACCATAACTCAACAGTATGGTCAAAAGAAAAACTACTATTAATACTTTAGGGGTAAGAAAACAAAGTTAACATTCAGAATAACAGATCAGAACATTTCCATGGATGTGAAAATAGCATCTATCTTTTAAATCTCTTTTTTATTATTTAGTAATAATAATAACAATAATAATAATAAATAACATGTATCATAACGATAAATACATCCAACATCCAAATATCATAAATATCATAAATACCACTCCCTATTGAGGAGCTCCAGTCTACAGAGGGAGAGTGGGCTACATACAGATTATCAATAGATAAATAAGACATAAATAAGGGGATATAAAACTCTGTTTCTTTGCAGCAGGTACACACTTACTTCTTTAATTCCCTTCATATTCTCCTCTCTTTGTGCAGACTTCTGGAGCTTCTTTCGCAGGTTCTTCCTCTGTGGCTTTAATTGAGCTTTAACTGTGTTGACCTTACTGACGCCATTCTCCTTTGTCCTTTTCTTCTTCTTCTCTGCCACCTAGAACACCAAACAAGTTGACATAAGTGAAGATATATATATTTTTTAATCAGATTTTATTTCAAAAGTTCAATACAATATATTTGCATGTTCAGATGCTTCATTACAGTTCTGCAAAAATACCTTACAGTGTAAAAATAATATAAAAATAAATTATAAAATATATAACAAATAAACTGTAAGGAAAAGAAAAGATGAATAAAAACAAAAACAAATAAAAAACAAACAAATAAACAAAAAACATTCGGGGCCTGCTAAACAATTGGAATAAATTTGAAATGCCTAAACAATTTAATAGTTTTGGTCAATTTAGAATTTTTGAGTTTTAAGTTTTTAATCATAGTCAAATATGTTTTAAAATCAGTATTCTTTAAAAATAAAAAAGGACGGTATTCTTTTAAGCCATGTCATTTTATGTATATAATATTTAGCTAGGATAATAATCAAATTAATTATGTAAATCTCATCTGCCGAAAAACTGGGAGTAATATCTCAATCTGTGTTAGTATGATATCCTTTTTGAAATGTTTTGAGAGATTCCTCTGCAAATGAAACCAAAAAGAAGTGGCATGAAAACAATCTACAAACACATGTTCACTAGTCTCCCCTTCACAATTACAAAAAGTGCATCAATTGTTAACAGTTACAAAGAATTTGCAAATGTTATCTTTAACAGGGTAGTACCTGTGTGTACAATCTTAAATAGAAACTCCTTGATTTTATTTGTAATTATAGATTTATATAAGAGGACTGTGCTAGTTTCAGCACCAGCCCTCCTGCAGCAGCTCTACATTTATCCCAGAGAACACTAGAGCACCAGAAACGATAAACTAAAGCATGTTTTATACTAAATTATTATAATAATATTTACCCGCAGGGAAGGCTTCTTAGCAGGAGGAGAAACGTCTGTTGACAACGTTTGATACAAGGCAAAAGCTGACATGTGTTTTCTCTCCATTTTCCAGAAACTACCTCATCACCCTGCGACTGATGGAGATTCTTCTTCTTCTTCTTTGAGGTTTATTGGCAAACACCGATTTGGTGCATTACCGCCACCAGCTGGTATGGAGTGTGGATCATTCTGGCTAATAATTACTATATCCCAAAAAAAGAAATAAAATAAAAATAACATAAAATATAAAATTTAAATTTAAATTAAAAAAATAAATAAATTAAAAAATAAAAATAAAAAAAATAAAAAAATAATATATAATATATATATATAAAATAAATATCTATTTATTTTTTATGTTTCTAATGAAAACATCACTGCAAATAAACAACCAAACGTACCCTGAAGATGCAAATGTCCTTGCCATCTGTAAGAGTTTTATTATATTTCCATATGATCAAATTAAATTAGCCACAAACACATAATATAAATAAACAATAACATCAAGTAATAAATAATACAAAATAACCAATTCTCACTGAAAGATGATGAGTTCTGTACTTAAAATTTTTATTTTATGAAAAATATGATTATATATTTTATTATAAAATAAAATATATGATCATATTTAATAATTAAATAAAATGATTTTTTATAAATAAAAAATAGAATCATATAATATTATTATTGACGTTTTTTTTTTATTACATAAAAGACCATTTATCACCTTACAGGTGTCACTACATAGCACCCACTTTTGACCACTAGGTGGAGCATTGCCCCAATATTTCATGAACGACACGGTATAATGAACACCATTTCCCAGAATGCTTTGCTTTGTGCTGTGTCGGTGCTGTTTGTCCAGCCGTTGCTCTCCAACAATGCAGCTTTTAATGGAGCTGTGAAGCTGAAACGCTGCAACACCGCAGGCTGGTCCGGTGACGAGGAGTAGTCGGTTCAAATCCAACGGTAACCGGGATTTTAACGGTTTCACAAACCAATGTAGTCTGCTGAGACTCAGTTTGTTTTATTAGAGACATCCTGGACTCTTCTTTTGCTGGAGGTGAGTAGCTAACTAAAGCTAACGGTGGTCTTCTGTGTGTGTAGTTGATGCTAGCAGGCTAATTAACCAGATGAGACATATGTCCTCTTGTGTCTGTCCACAGCAAACCTCCCTCTGTCCATATTTAGCTAATACTATAGCCGAATTTCATTTGTCTTTAGTGTGTTCTAGATGCGAGATTTCTAGTGTTTTAGTTAGAGTTAAATGTAAAAGATTTGTAGTTTTTATAAAGACTTTTTGAAGCAGTTGCAAGTCGTGAGTCTGTTTTGCTTTGATCTCTGCTACGTCAACCAAACTGCTGCTTTTGCCGCGATGTTAGTAGTCTATAACGTTATATGATGGACTAAAAATGTTGGGTATATAAACACATTTTATTATTTAAGCCACCTTTTCATTGTGAAACCCACAAACCCCTAAAACATGCCACTCTTTTAAAAAAAAAATGTCAAGCCAGACTCCATTAAAAAAACTAGCAATTTAGTGTCGACATTCAAGATTCAAGATAATTGGCCAGATGAGACATATGTCCTCTTGTGTCTCTCCCCAGCAAACCCCCCTCTGTCCATATTTAGCTAATACTGTAGCCGAATTTTTACTTGTCTTTAGTGTGTTCTAGATGCGGGATTTCTAATGTTTTAGTTAACGTTAAATATAAAAGATTGGTAGTTTTGTATAAAGACATTTTTAGGCAGTTGAGTCGTTGCAAGTCGTGAGTCTGTTTTGCTTTGATCTCTGCTACGTCAACCAAACGGCTGCTTTGCCCCAATGTAAATAGTCTTAAACATTATATTACTTACTAAAATGTTAATATATAAACACATTTTATTATTTGAACCCCCCTTTTAATTGTGAAACCCACAAACCCCCAAAACATGCCTTTTTAGTACATGTAAAAATGTCACGCCAAACTCCATTAAAAAAACTAGCAATTTAGTGTCGACATGCTTAGTATGCAAGCATACATAACTGGCATGATCATATATGGTGATTTATGAAATCATAATGAGCTTCTTGGTTAAATCAACTTGCTTTAATGCGCCGATGGCGATTGTTTCTGCTACTCATTGATTATACAGTATATTAACACACGAGCTGTGCTTACTGCTATTATTGTTGATGATGCCATTATAAAATTAAGGATTTGTAAATGGAAGTTCTGGGTTAAGGGTTGGGTCTCTAACCCTTTTGCTCTGTGAGTCATGTTTCCTTTGCCATTGAGCAAGATAATTGTGACCTGCTTGTCAAAGAGGATGTTTTGTTCTATTATAAAGTATCAATTCCATATAATATAGTCTAAATTAAACAAGAATATGTTCTTGCTAAATGTTTTATGTCCTTTTTTTGACTAAATTGTTGATTACTCTCAGTTGCCATCCCAACTGTACAAATTACGGTAGACAAAATATTAGAAACACACAAAAATCTGACCATTTCAACCTACATGAAGGTAGTATTTCTTGTAGGACTGTATTAGACTGCATTTATCTAGGTGTACCTAATAAACTGGAAACTGAGTGCAGATGTTGTGTAATTTGTATTGTGGTAATCAACCAAAGACTGATGAGGAGCTTAGTAGAGTTTGAATGACAGGAGCAAGCCTCTTGTAGTTTGGGAAATGTATCCTAGTATAGCCTCTATTAAGGCCGGTGTTACACCAAAATCTGTGACCGCAGAAAGCCAGCAACACATAAGGTCACCACTTCTGACGGCTGTCGTCATAAAGTGTGTCCCCAAACTGTACCCTTCTTTTAATTTTCTTTTAGAGTTTTGTGAATATATCTTTTAATTAAAAATGTTAAAATACATTTATTAGGACCCTTAAAGGGAGATTTGTCAAGTATTTAATACTCTTATCAACATGGGAGTGGGCAAATTTGTTTGCTTTATGCAAATGTATGTATATATGTATTATTGGAAATCAATTAACAACACAAAACAATGACAAATATTGTCCAGAAACCCTCACAGGTACAGCATTTAGCTTAAAAAATATGCTCAAATCATAACATGGCAAACTGCAGCCCAACAGGCAACAACAGCTGTCAGTGTGTCAGTGTGCTGACTTGACTATGACTTGCCCCAAACTGCATGTGATTATCATAAAGTGGGCATGTCTGTAAAGGGGAGACTCGTGGGTACCCATAGAACCCATTTTCATTCACATATCTGGAGGTCAGAGGTCAAGGGACCCCTTTGAAAATGGCCATGCCAGTTTTTCCTCGACAAAATTTAGCGTAAGTTTGGAGCGTTATTTAGCCTCCTTTGCGACAAGCTAGTATGACATGGTTGGTACCAATGGATTCTTTAGGTTTTCTAGTTTCATGACACCCAATTACCCAATACCCAAAACAATTTAGTTTTGTGTATTTTCTGTCACATATTTGCTTCATTTATTATACAGGTACAGTGGGGTCACATTTTATGACAATGGTCATCAGAAATGGTGACCTCATGAGTTGCATTGGCTTAGCATGTTTGTTGAAGCACTGAGGTTACTGCCAGGGACACTCCTTTTAAAACATGTTTCAGTAACCAGTACATCAGTTTCACTCCAATTTTTAAGCCCAGAGTTGATCTCTTAATAGTAGAGTTGTTGGCGTAGAGCTTTGTGGTCTGATTATTTGTGGCTGTGTGCATCATCAGAGCATGCCTTTGTGCATTTTTACTTGACAGGAGGATGCTTTTGTCAAGTCACTCAATAATGAATCGAATATATGAGTCAGGTTTCATTATATGTTGTTATTTAGGCCTCTGAATGTCTGAAACTTAGTGGGAAAACAAAGCTGCTGAGCACGAACATATGCAGTGTCCTCCTGAATGTGATGATGTAGAGAAAACTAAAAAGGGGATTGCAGAGAATTGGTAATGTGAAACACAAAATATTCACCTGATGTATAGCTTAGAGGCAGCCAAAGTTATAGAGTCAGATTTCACTGTCTGGACTGCATGTTGTTTCCTCACTTCCAAATATAATATTGATCATTTTTTGGTTATATTATTCTATATATTTGTCATGTATTATTAGATTTCTGAGTGTCTATGATAGTTGTTGAGGACTGGGCGGCAGACAGAGGTGTAGATTGTAGTTTTTTGTAGGTCAGTTGCCTCTCACCATATCCGTGTTGGTTACAGATGGGGGGTTTTATTTGGAGGCATTCTTCTCTCTCTCATATTTATTTTCTGCGCTGAGATATAAACAACAGCAGTATGCTATTTCAATGTTTGTAAACGGTGAACTAAACAGGATGTGATCGAACACAAACTCTGTCAGAATAAATGTTGATGTCCAAAACTATGATTGCCAAATGGATTTTATCTGTGATCATCACTATATATATAAAAAACCCATCAAGGGGCCTGTTGTATGATTTGATCTCCCCCTCTGTTATGGTTATATTGGACCACAACATGCATTAATATGGACTATATGAGGCACTTTGTGTATCCCATTGTGGACGAGGATATTGATCTTGTTCTCATAGGGGCGTGATTACCACGCTGTCTGTGAGTGATTGTTTTTTTCCCTGTGGTCACTAGTAATCAACAAATGCCACAATGCAGAATAATGGCAAAATCAGCATTTCATTATGTGACAAGGTGCTGCCCTCATTAAATACTTGGATGCTCCCATTTTTCTGAAATGTTAACATGTGTAGAGGCCATTCTAGTGGCATAATTAGTAGTGATTGATCAAAGTTGAATATTTTGCCTGTGACAGATGTTGATAATTGGAATTTAAAAAAAAGAAATCCTATTGATCTGCTAGATAGAATTTGAAAGACAGTTTCTTGCAAATTAAACCTCAAATGTGGTTGCTGATGATGAAATACAAACAAGCACACATTTTTTAAAGTAGCTATAATTGATATTTTTATAATAATGCATCAAATGACAATGTGAAGACAATGTGAAAGGGGTCGCTCATAGTGATGAAGTTACAGAGAATTATCTGCAGCTCCCCTCGGCTTTAAAGAGCTTTTAAAGGGAGTTTTATAGTCCTTGTTTAGCTGTCCGGCCTAGGGCTGAACAATTTTGAAAAAATGTTTAATTGCGATTATTTCGACAAAGAACAGAGATGTTTTCTTAAGTCTGTAGAATATTATGTGTAGGCCAGGACATCTTTGCAGCACCACAATATTTAATTTAAAATGGTATTTTGACACACATTTCGTCTTAACAAATATTGTGCTTCCTGCGACTTGAAAATTGCAGTAAGACATATTGCGAGTCGATACAATTTTTGATTAACTGTGCAGCCCTAGTTCAGTCTGAACTTTACTGTTTTGATCCACTTCACTCTCACCGCTCTCATATGGTTGTTTTCGGCCAGAGCAGGTAGCTGTTTTCAGCAAAAAAAGCTCTACAAACCCACTGTATAGTGTACGCTACTTGCTCAACACTAAACAGTAGACTTGTGTCCGCTGCCCACAAGTCAAAAGATCAGTAAGTGCAGGTTTAAATGAAGTGCAGACATCATTACTGTTACTAGTTACACCTCACTATAGTAGACCTTTCTCACGGAAGATATTTTTAATTTTCATAGCAGGAAGAGCAGAGATGTAACTGATAACATTATTGATTCGCCTATTGAATTGTCCCAGTAACCCATGCCACTGAACCAGCATGCAAAACAATACCAATGCCCTGGGACTGTGACATCTTTTTCCGTCATATGACACGTCAAACATGTAAAAATGTCTGCAGGGAAAAAAGGTTTATTGAGCTAAATATGATAAAAAAGTCCACACCTCTTCCATCTGTTGTAAAAGGCAACTGGTAGTTAGTGTATAGTGTCAGTTAGATGATTAACAGTTGACCTAATTCTCATTGTTGCTTGTAAAAAGTAAGCGCTAATGTTTTTTTTTTGTGTTTATTACTAGTAGAGGTCGACCGATAGTGGATTTTTAAATGCCGAAACAATAATAATGATAGTTTGGAGCATGAAAAAGTCGATAGCAGTTTAATCGGGCGAACGATTTTGTGGGGAGAAATAAACTGAAAACAGGTTGTTTGTCTGTTGTTGTCTGTTTTGCATTTATGACTGGAGCGAGTCTCATGGGGTCTTTAACAGTTGTTTTTAGCAGGAGTTAATCACATACACACAGAGTTTTTCAGCAAATTGGCCCTCATGATGTGTACGGAGACTTCATGCAAATCAGTGATGTACATCCCAGCATGACTGGTGGCGGCTGTGCAGCCATCAGCCGCTATCGGAGCCCAGTTCTGCAGATAACGATATGTAAAACGTCCTATCGTCGTTCTGGTGGTGGCTGTGGCTCAGAGGGTAGGGCAGGTTGTCCACCAATCGGTGGTTCGATCCCCGGCTGCTCGGGGTCACATGTCGATGTGTCCTTGAGCAAGACACCCAAATTGCTCCCAAAGGCCGAGCCATCGGTGTGTGAATGAGTATTTAGATTAGATCCTGATGGGCAAAGTTGGCAGCTTAGCCTCTGCCATCAGTGTATGAATGTGTGTGTGAATGCTGACGTGTAGTGTAAAGCGCTTTGACTGGTTGGAAGACTAGAAAAGCGCTAATGCAAGTCCATTTACCATTTACCATTAATCGGCCTACCTTTAATTACTAGGCTGTTTTAACAGTCAAAACTGCACTAATATCAGGGATGGAGTATAGTTCCTTATTGCAGCGGCTGATTTGTGGTGTTAGTCAGTTAGATTTTCACAGTCCAGAGTGAGAGATTTTGGCTGTGGTGTTGAACATTGAGTCTCGGGCATTAATCGCCATGTCCTTGAAATGGGGGTCTGGATGACTCACCAAATGGAGCGGCTGTCTCCTGACTTGCTTTCTGTCAAAGTGTCCAAAGTGCAGAGGTTTAACTCTCCTTGAATAGCTGAGTGTTCCCGAGCTCTTCTACTCTAATGAACATCTGCTTTAAGAGGCAGGAAGAGTTCGGCTGCATTAATCGAGGACAGCTTGTTCTGTATGTTTATTGAATAACAGCAGGATGTGTTTTTTTTTTTTTTTTCTATTATTGCGCTAGGCACCAGAGAAATGAATGGCGTGAATAGAAGTTCTGACTGGAACAGATGTGGCAGCTCGGAGCAGTGAGAGCAGAAAAATGCTGGCAAAAGAGAGAGATGGCAGGACTAGTTTTACTTTTGGCACCGTAAGCAAACAGCAGCTCCCCGTGGTCGTGCCATGCCTGCTAGTCAAGCAGGAGGATTTCACTGCTAATTCGTTTTTCCAAGCAGCAATAATATTTCCTCAAATAGAAGCACCGTTTGCCTCCCTCCAGTGGACCTTAGTTAGCGAATGTCACTGTCGAGCTCAAGGTAAGTGAAGCGGTTAAAAATAAACTTTGCTGCGAGGCAAAAGTGAATATTTGATTGTCAGTCCTTTTCTTTAAAACACATCACATAACAGAATATGTCCTGTGAAAAGGGTGCAATCACTGTCGCTTTTTTATTTCCCCGATTCTTTTTTTTTTTACTCTAGACAGTGACTTGTTTGATCAGCGCCCACACACAATGCTGCCTCTTGTTGTTGACAAGCCCAAAAGGCCGAATGGACATTAACAACATGGCCTAAAGTAGTGTGTGAATGCCCTACGTTGACACTCAGGTGCAATCTCTTTTGGGGTGGTACATTGCAATAATTCTCCCATGTCAGGGGCTAATCACCCTGGCTCCCCTCCCACAATCCATCAGTGTCTGGAGAACGAGGCTTGCGGGGTTCTGGCAGCTGTTGTCGGGCTGAGTCAATCTGCTGTGGTCTACGCCAACATGCGCAGGAGGGGGAGAGGAAGAGCTCTCGGGAGGACACAGCGAGCGAGGCTGCTGCCACTGCTGTGGAAAGATAACAAGAGGATTTATTTGTTAGGAGGGCAGGATTTCAGGGCTTGTGTGTTAATTTTGCTGTGTTACCCACTGAAATATGTGCAGGGGAAAGCCAGGTTGAAGGAGGAAGTATTTTATACACACAATATTACTATAAAACTAATTAGAGCTGCAAAGATTCAAATTATTTACCAACTATTTTAATAATCGATTAATCGGTTTGAGTATTTTTAAGGGAAAAAAAGTACAAATTCTCTGATTCCAGCTTCTTAAATGTGAATATTTTCTGGTTTCTTTACTCCTCTATGACAGTAAACTGAATATCTTTGAAACATTTGAGGACGTCATCTTGGGCTTTGGGAAACACTAACCGACATTTTTCACCATTTTCCGACATTTTATAGACCAAACAACTAATCAATTATTCGACAGATTAATCAACAATGAAAATAATCGATAGTTGTAGCTCTACAACTAATGATAGTGGAGCCAAAAGAATCAGTTGATGAACAGAAAATTAAGGATTAGCTGCTTTTCCCTGTTTTATATCTTTATAAACTGAATATCTTTTATTGTTTTTCGCTGTTGGTCAGACAAAACAAGACATTTGAAGATGTCATCTTTGGCTTTGGGAAACACTGATTAACATTTTTCACCATTTTCTGAAATTTGAAAGACCAAACAACTAATCGATTAATCCACAATGAAAATAATCGTTAGTTGCAGCCCTAAAACTAATGATAGTGGAGCCAAAACAATTAAGTGGATGGACAGAAAACTAATATCCAACCATTTTGATGATCATTTTGATGATTGTTGAAGTCATTTATCAAGTAAAAACGTTCTCTCCAAAGTGAGGATTAGCTGCTTTTCCCTGTTTTATATATTTATAAATTGAATATCTTTGACTGTTGGTTGGCCAAAACAAGACATTTGACATCACCTTGCACCTCTGATGGACATTTTTTTTTACTATTTTCTAACATTTCATAGACTAAACATTATAACGATTAATTGCAAAAGTATTCAGTCGATTAACCTTTTAAATATGGACCTCCCGCGGTTTGGATGATACTGTTTAAGTCGATCTAAAATAAAAACCATAATAGTAAGCTATTAGCTGCATGTTTTATACTGTGCCAATAATTTCTCGTTTTTGAACTCAGATCCATAGTCGGTCTTTTCAAAACAGTTCCATATCTACAAAGTGACTTTTAACATATTTGCTATAACAGCATCAAAGTGGTATCATGTTTAAATTGGCCTTGCTATTGAATGAGGACAGTTCTCGGTGGATTTGAATCACTTTTGAGTGTTATCCAGACATAGGCTATTTTTCTATTTGATTATCGTGGCTTACAAACTAGTCTTATGGATTTAGCCAAATTGCTGATATTGCGGGGCTGGCACGGCGTGGTTGTTAATGCTCGGAGAGGGAGTTGGCAGAGACCCCCAGAATTAGATTCAGTCGTCAAGGCAAATATTTGGAGCCATACTTCCATTTGCTGACTGTTGAGAGTGTGCACGGATGTTCACAAGTTTTTGAGGGCAGGCGGAGGAGAAAGGCACAATAACTTATTTTTTTGACATTTGTAGATATAATACCAAACTGTGAAAATGTCAAAAACTAAGTGAGGGAGGTGCTACCTACAAACCAGCAGGTGTACTTGAAGACATACTGGTGGTTTCGGCTCTAAAGCGGCCTTTTTCACAGTGGACCTTCTGACTAATTATAGCAGGAAAAACACAGGTGTACGTAATGACATTAATGATGACTCTCTTCCACTTGGATGTGCCAGTAAGCCATGTAAAATGTTATTTTCTACACCTGTGTTTGACGAGTCGGAGAGTCTGCTGTGGAAAAAAGACCAATAAATGTTTGTCAAGATGGTGAGTGTAGATCGTGTGTGATAACAGGTGACAGCAGCTGTTATTCCCTCTCATATGTAAGCAGTTGTTCACCACTACAAAGAGATTTGTTATATTTGTCCACAGTTGTCCAATGTGTTCACAGTTATATTAAACCGCTTCATGTACTGGTATGTTCGTCTTTAAAGTATTATGTCGGCCAAGAGAGAAGTCATTCTGGCTGATAGTTTACCTCACATTGCTCTCTTCCTCCCTGTACATATCCCATCCAATAACATTATCTGGTGCATACAGTGTAGCATTGACTTGTTTATTTGATTAGTAGAAACCCCACTGTGTGTTTTGAGTCAAAGAAGATTTCATATTTTTGAAGAAAATGGTAAAAAATGTTGCAAATTGAACAAAACCTACTAGTATTCAGAATCGCAAAGGCTACAAAACACCAAACAATCATCAAAGTAGGTTATCATGGGGACATGAAGGTGTTATTTTTCTATCACTTTCCTCTAAACTTCCCTCTCCTCCTCCTTTTAGCATTTGTAGAATTGTATTTTGCGTTCTCCTTTAATGATTTATTTTGTGCACTAGGTTTGGCCAATATTACAATAAATACAGTAAGACGATATGAATTTGTCAACCGTCAGAGTTAAGGATGCAAATTTTAAGCAATCTCGGTTTATCATTAATAATTTATGAAATATGTTCGATGTTTTTTCCTTTAGAAAATTATTTTAACCACGATTACACGACTAGAGCTGCAGCGATTAATTGATTAATTGATTAGTTGTCATCTATTAAATTAATCAACTATTTTGATACTCGATTAATCGGTTTGAGTAATTTTTTAAGAAAAAAAGTCAAAATTCTCTGATGCCAGCTTCATAACTGTGAATATTTTTCTGGTTTCTTTACTCCTCTTTGAGAGTTAACTGAATATCTTTGAGTTGTGGACAAAACAAGACATTTGAGGACGTCATCTTGGGCTTTGGGAAACACTGATCGACATTTTTCGACATTTTCTGACATTTTCTAGACCAAACAACTAATCGAGAAAATAATCAACAGATTAATCGACAATGAAAATAATCGTTAGTTTCAGCCCTACATTTTTACTCACCACTTGAAAGCACAGGCAAGACCTCATCTTCTGTCCTACAAAAAAGTCAGAAAAACAACTTCAATCTCTGACTTACTAACAGGGGCGTTAAGTAGGGGCCCACTTCTCCCCCCCCTACTTCGCTGCCCTTGCTCAGACCTCACCCATCTTCAGACTTCATTTTGATCTCAACTACACACCTGGGAAGCTTCGTGATGGTTGCGACTCTATTGCGGTGACAAAATGTGTCCACAGACGCACACAAAATATTCAAAACCATCTCTGTGGTAGTTCCCGCCACAGTCGGTGTCTCCAGGACCACATTTTGCCAAAATGATTTACACACTGACTCACAAGGTGAAAACAATACTAGCGTTGTTGTTGTCGCAGCTGGTAATAACGCAAAATAATGACTTCATTTAAAATTGCGGAGCTCCCATCTGTCGCCAGTCAACAACTGTATTAAAGTTGTGTTTCTGAAGTGTTACACGCAACAAACAGCTGCACAACAAACAGCTTTATTAGTGGACATTAACTAGATCAGACTAGACGTGTTGGACATATCTAACAATTAATTAACATGTAATCAAAATTGCTGTAACCTTCAACATTCAATAACCTGTAATGTTATCGAATAAATGTAAAACATGCCACCCCAATCTCCCCACAACGGACTTCAGTCTGACTAGTTTTATATAAAATAATCTACATGATGGAGTGACGTGTTGTTCACTGTAGCTACCGTTAGCCCGACTGCTTGAAACAGCTGTTCAGCTGGACGGATGTCCCGAGGACAAACAATACGGTCGCTCCAACTTTATCTGTCCATTTACAAGCACACCGTTGTTTTATAGTTTGTGCGTCACCAAACACACATATAAATCAATCTCATTAAAAAGTAAGAGGCTCTACATAGTGGTGCAACTGCATGCTACAGACAACATCTGACGGTTACACCACCCGTCCTTCGTCTTCTGCATTATCGTTTAATACATTTTTAATCGGTTAAATTATTAACGGCAGTTAACCGATAATCAGTTAATCATTGGTATCCCTAGTCAGAGATGTTGCCGTATCATTCATACCTTGGCAGCTAGCCCATTAATATCTCTGCTTGTGTTAGGCCACGGCTGGACTTCTTCGTAGCAGTGTTGGATTGTTATTACATTTTTGTACCTAGCCTTTTCAGACATTCATAGCTGGTTATTGTACCAATCAAGAGTTTCTCATATGAATTTCCAGATAATTTATAATTATCTGTATTAATGTTGTAATATGAAATTACACCATGATACGTAACAAAAACTACTTGGTTAGGTTTAGGAAAAGATCGTGGTTTGGGTTAAAGTAACACCAGAAGTGGCGTAATCTAAAAAAGAGATGAGCAGGTTCAGTTGTTGCATCTATGATTTTCCATCCCCCATGATGTACTCTTCTTAACATGTACCCAACCTAAGACAGGATGTGGTGGACACTGAGCCTTTATCCGACTTCACCTTAGATGTTGCTTCACTGAGACAAAGAAAGAGGTTTCTTTTGAGCCTCGGCTGCAGTGAACTCGTTGATTCAATCACATGAAGCAGCTCCCACTCTGGAATACAAAAAGACTCTTCATGTTTTTCCTCTGCCCTCATTCTTCTTCCTGTCTTGGACAAAGTGTTGTAACACTGAGCTGTTGAAGTTGCTGTACTTGTGACCTGATGGATTCACTTTGCTCCAGATAAAACACGATTATAGCCCGGGCGACTAATTAAGGTCGGCCCTGCCCTTCAATATTTTGACATTTCGGCTTGTGAAATGTCCCAGAGCCTCTTGATTAATGAAAGGAATTTAATTTAACTCTGCATAGCTGTAGCAAGACCTACTTGATATGCATCTGGTTAGAAAAATTCAGACAACCTACCTGTCTTATTTTGGCTGAAATCAGAGTATAACTATGAAGCAATAAATGCTAACATGAAATCCACAATGTTTATCCTGCTGAAGGAGAGAAAGACGATCAATGATCAATGAGAGAAATTAGGATATCATTGCCTAAATCTTACACAATGAAACACAAAAGCAACCTGAGAAGTTGTTTGAATGTACATGTCAAACAAATTGTAAAATTTATGGTAACACTTTCGTTTACCTCCATGTCTATAATACGTTATAACCTTCTTATATCATTGTATAATTATAGTTATAAAAACTCATACATATTCATAATGATTTATGTCAATAATCATAATCAATAGTTTTAATTCTCATAGTTGTAATAGATAATAATCTTTTTATAATCACATTATAATGCATTACAAACAGTAATTATAATGTATTACAACTATGAAAATTATAAAACACTATGATCCTTGCTTTAAAAATGTCTGCGAGTGACCAGCAATTATGAAGTATTATGATACTTGACCTTTTATAAAATGCTTTATATTGTGTTATGATTATTGTTATAAAGCATTATGAATATGTATGAGTGCTTATAAATATGATTATACGGTGTTATAAGTAAGGGATATTGTACAGCGAGCCGGTCTTTGATGTGAAAGAATCCCCGACAGGGTGATGCAGTTTCGCATAGCTGTACATTATTCCGCTTATTACACGGTTACTTACTTGAGAAATCAATATTTTGACACAAAAACGGTCCACCAGAGTCTGCGCCCGCAGAACGCCTTGACTGACCAATCAGAATCGAGTATTCAACACAGCTGTGTAATAAGAAGATTATAACGCGTATTATAAGTATGTTTATAATGCATTCCAGTGTGTCAAATGTGATGATATAAGTACTGTATTTAGAATTTATTCACAAGGGGTTATAGGAGATTTAAGAGGTGAGATAAAAGTTCCATCAGTAGATACAGAGAGATCGGTATGTATGAAAATGAATTCAGACATTAACATACTTGAGCCACAGAGCACACACGATGCTGGTAAACACAGCCACGTTCATCCTGAAATTGGCTTAGCTTCCATTTAACGTGACGCTTTACGTATTTCTGCCTGGGTGGACCGTGTATGACAGTCCTGTTTGTAGCCTCAGACTCTTACGTACCTTTTCATCTCTGCCTAAAGTAATTATGTAGACGCGAATGGTTAAATGAGTACCGTGTGGCAGCCTGTAATTAGATTTTTGGTAATGAATGGGTCAAATCCCAGTCGCAGGCATTCGTGCACAGAAATTCCCTCTGAAGACGGAACTTCACAGTATGGTTGGGGCATCACAAGGAACATCATGCCCCATTACAGGACATGATAAAGTTGTTTGAACTGCAGCGAGCCCAAAAATGTCTTGTTAGTGTTCTACATTTAAGAGACCTATAAAAACCTGTAAATTAAGCTTCGCACTGCTGCAGAGAAACAAGACTAGACAAGTCTAGTTTAGTCAGGCCACAGTTTGGACCTTTGGGAAATTTGGCCGCACACTATGTGTCCATAAAATGGTACTGGAACATTTTCATTGTAGGTTTCAAAAGATAGTTCCTCCCTACATAAAGTTTGATAGTAATGTAGTTTATTCCCCCTGATATCAGATCCAACATGACTGATTAATGCAGGAATCTCATCAGCACCGACTGTGCGGAGACTAATCAAGAAAGCTAGGTCAGGTTATTTATTCGTGGGATCATCAGAGCGCCAACTGCTACAACATGTGCACTCACAAGTATTACAGAAGGTTACTGTTTGCGACCACACATTAGTAGCAAATTATCTTTTATCTTTTGTCTCTGCAGACGGGGATTTTCATCTCTCTTTGTCACCCTGTCAGACATTTTCTGCACTGATTGGATGAAGTGAAAATGATTAAAAACCAAATCAATAGTGGCAACAGCAAGTCAGAAGTATCCTCCGTCAGTCTATGCTTTAGAGCCACTACAGTTCTCTTTACAGAGGTGGAAGATATTATAGAAAATGTAGGAAATACTCTCCACATAGACACTTTAGAAAGACATTTAACTCTCCAGGCATTAGGGATGCAACGATCTGACTTTTTCAGTCCCGATACCGATACAGAATACCGATCAGATACCAGTGTATAATTAATAAGCTGTATGCCTCACTGTGTGGAAGTGACTGGGATCATTAATTTATGTGTAAGGCAACATCAGGCTTGACTTAAACATTGCTTTCTTAACTTTGTAAAACAAAATGTAACAAATTAATACACAGATATAAATTTAGTGAATTGTTATTAATTATTAAAATAATAAATCGTACACCAGCAACTTGGTAGAAAAATCTTCAAAATTAACAGGAATTGCAATTCAAGTGTAAACCTTTTTAGTGCAGCAACAACTTGGTCAAAACTTAAACAGGAATTTAAATTCCAGTATATAATGTATATAGTATATAAACATAGAATTGAATTTAATAGATCGGCCCCATTGATCCAGCTATTTGAGTCAGTATCGCCCCGATATCTGATCCGATATCGGTGCATCCCTACAATAAATCCCATGTACTTCAACAACTGGATTTATTTAAGTTTCTATAAGATTACATTTGATCACATCATGATAACGTTAGAATTTACCTTCGCTCTCATTTTTACTGAATAGAGCCTGAATGCATCATATGTAACTCAGTGGCACCTCTGGTGTTGAAATCGGCAAGACGAAAGCGAGTTAACGTTAGCTGTTAGCAGCCGTTAAGCTAAGCTAATGTTAACTGGCTCTCATCCTGCTAATTTCAACACAGATTTGTTGTACGCAATGTAGCATTATTGGGGGAAAAACTAGGGTGCGTCCAAAGTATTGGTTCTCGTGTAGGGATGTTAATAATTAACCGTTTAACCGTTAAGAACTTTAACCCATTAACGCTATCGGTTAAAACGGTTAAAATAAATATTAATAATTAATTGAAAAGCTGAGAAAAACTCAGAGGAGCGGCTCGTCTCTTTAAGGAGAAAAGCAGGTCCACCTTAAGAGCCCACTTTTAGAGGCGGAGCCGGAGTATCAAGATACAGGAAGTTGGCTCCGATCTCTGGCTCGCTTGAGCGGAGCGAGTTGTAGCCTCGTAGCATTTATCCACCGACAAATAAACTTTACACACTGTCTGCTACACTTATGTTCACAGCTATAACGCCACCGACAAACCCACACTCCCCGCCGCCACACACATACGGTCGGCGAGCACGAAGCTACTAGCAGAGCTACAGCTGCTAACGTAGCACAAAAACACACTCTGTTTGTCGGACAATCGCTATCGTTAATCCGGGCAGACAGTTTCGTTACGCCGGGCAGACACACAGCGGACAACCTGCTAAACTAAACTAAATGTACGGTGGAGACTTTTACTGGGAACGAGGCTGCAT
>CAKAKR010064572.1:41736-74235 GCA_916700685.1 Adelosebastes latens | reverse complement strand
AGAATACCGATCAGATACCAGTGTATAATTAATAAGCTGTATGCCTCACTGTGTGGAAGTGACTGGGATCATTCATTTATGTGTAAGGCAACATCAGGCTTGACTTAAACATTGCTTTCTTAACTTTGTAAAACAAAATGTAACAAATGAATCTATCTGTCTATCTGATTCGTTACGCCGGGCAGACACACAGCGGACAACCTGCTAAACTAAACTAAATGTACGGTGGAGACTTTTACTGGGAACGAGGCTGCATGTCCGCGACACTACACACAGCACCGTGGGTGCTATTTTAGCTCTCCTGATGGTGAACTGGGGACTCAGTTGTCTGTTGTACTCATACACTGCAGTTGGCGCACCGCTGCATGCGAGGCACTAATCTTGTCGGTTAACGGTTAATAATCAGTTAACAAGGGTCGGTTATCGGTTTAGAATATTTTTCAAAATTAGCATCCCTATTCTCGTGACATCCAGCAATCCAGCTCATATGTAAATACAATTTGCAAAGATAAATGTGTGACCAGACCGTGCAGGAAGTGGAAAAGCCAAGGAAATAGTCAAATGCTGCTTTTCACACCACATCAAGAACAATTGGTTGTGCATCTTGCCTAGAGTGTGCTCATATATCTGCGTTTGAACAATGCAGAATCAGTCTGCAACACATTCACTTCTCTTTCCTGCCCTCCTCTGTGGACTAGTCATTCTGGGGCAGACTTTAATTGTTGTTTTTAAAAAACAAAACATTAAATTAGACTAATTTTGACTGCACTTTGGTTCAAAAACATTTAGTCCCACATCAATTATATTTAACTTAAAAAAAGACAAGTAAAACCATAATTAAAGGAAAGAGGGAACACCAGCTGCTAACTGCTAACCCTGTCCTTTGTTTTTAGGGAGGAGCAAAGTAACAACGCTAACGAACCATTTTTGGGAAAACCGAAGGACACATAATTAAATTTTAGCCTACTGTGTGAGTTTCTGGCAAAGACGAAGCAAGTAGAAATTAAAAATGTATCCCCTTTAGAGGTTTTCTAGAAGTTGGAGCTCATTAGATAAATGTGCGAGCTGTTGAAATGGGGGAGTCCTGGGTGTCTGTACGTCTGCTCTGACTCTAATTGGCTGTCACATTTTCAATTCTCACCAACGCAGCGAGTCTCTCCTCGCCTCGCCCCTGTGGGGGCAGCTCATGCCACAGCAGTTTTACAGCGGAGGCTTCGGTGACAGATTAGCGCTCGCTGCAAAGTCAGTGTGATGCATTTTGCTCATCACTCTCCCAGCTCTTACGAACGCAGAGCCTCTCGTCTCTGACGATGCCCACAGATTGGTCGCCAGAAGAATATTTTTGGATACGTTTGTCTTTCCTTGGATTGTCTTTTAAAAGTTGTGTCATCCCGCAAGGACACCTTTTTTTGTGAATTGCTCTCCTGTGTAATCTTTGTCATATCGCAGGAGCTTTGGAGGTTGGAAGGCACCGAGGCCCATCTGTCATTATGAACTCATTCCTTCTCTCCCTGGTTATCTCTCTCTCTGTCTCTGCCGTGCAAAATGGTTTTCAACAAAGTTATAAATACGACTCAACAGACGAGTCGCGTGATGTTTGTTTCCAAACAACAGGGCAGTGAAAAGTGGGTTTCCTGTCTGCCTCCGTTTGTCCTCTCTCACTGTTTAATGCACACTCCGAGAGACAAAGGTGAACTCGCTCATATATTTTGCGCTGAGTAGGAGGCGGTCCACGTGGAGGGCGACCGTAATTGCTCCTGCGCCGGGTCATCGCCAACACCAATACTCCTGACGATCATAACGTCCTCGCTGTCATCTCTTCAGCGTTATTAGATAATAAAGGGACCAGCGGGAAGCGGCACCCAGCAGCATCACTGGAAAGTTTTCAGTGCTGATGCAGGGTGTGCTACTTAAAGTTTAATGCCGTTATTAAACTTAACAAAATCTCTTTAATTAGGCCTGTAAGTATTTCAATAAATCACAAAAACTGGCATTTGATGATCTGAATTATCAAAATTGTTTCGGCACTAAATCAGATCACATCAGTCGTTCTTATGTCTTAATGCAGTGCCGTTTGATTCGCAGATCTACAAAGTCTTACATGTTCTGACTTTTCATTCCCTTTCTGAGAACCACTCTGCAGCCCTACAGGCACTTCTGTAATTTACTAGTGAAAAAAAGGTCCTTGAGATGGCTCAGTCAGCCGTCTGCAGATGAGCTGTGATCCATGGCTGCAACAGCTGCTCCCTCACACAGCCCTATGACTGTGCTTTCCCCTGCAGCTGCCTCCGAATCTCTCCCCTCTCCACCCCCATCACCTCCACAGGGAGCGCCCTACCTCGATCCTCTCCATGAAATCACAATTAATTATTTGAAGGGTTGTCTGCAAGCACAATGAGCCAGAGCCCCCTTAAGGGGAGAAATGCATCAGGATAACCTGGAGTCCCAGAAGAAGCCATGATGAGTTTCTGAAGTGCAGCAGCATCACCTCCGGAGGCCTCGGCTCACTGCTGCAGTCAGCTAGAATTGTGTATATTTGGATTTACAACATCCCCATGCTTCAGTTTTTTACTAGTATCTTTTTTTTATCCTGAAAGTACAGCTCAGGGCTGCAACTAAAGTAGTGAAAAATGTCATAATTGCCGAAAGCCGGAGGTGAAGTCTTCGAATGTCTTCTGGTTCTGTCCGACCAACAGTTGAAGCCCCAAAGATATTCAGTTTAAATGATATAAAAACAGCAAATCCACACATTAGAGAAGCAGTGTGTGGTTTTTTTCTAGAATTAAATGACAATTTTCTGTCAGTCAACTAATCGCCAGCTCTAGTTCAGCTCCATCTTATGAATGGAGTGGTTAAAAAGACAATTTATTATGACTTTATGCGGTATCACACCCCTGACCAGCTGAAAAAATCCATTAGAAAAGGTTAAAATAAACAAAAGATAAACACTCTCAGTGCCCCTCAGCGCCTTCTGTAATGTAATACATGTGCAGAACATTTATTTATGGAGAAAGAAAAAACAGTTTTTTATTGATTTCACTGCATTTACGATAAGTGGTCCCAGACCTGCAGTACATATAACCTTCCTACTGCTGCCGTTGAAGTGCTAAGTGGCTGACGATAGAGAAACACTCAGGTATTAATGTGTGTAACATTAACACTGCAGAAAGAGTCCTTCCTTTGTCCTTGGACAGTTTTCTTTCAGACCAGTATGGTTTGGATATACTGTAAGTTGTGGCGAATATGGGCACAGCTGTTTTGTGTCACAGATGCATGAATGAACAGTGAGAATGTTAGCAGCATTGTTCTGGGGATGGAGATGTCGGCTGTTAGGTCGGTCCACCACTTTGTGCCGGGCTGACATATCTCAACAACTATTGAATACATTGCCATAATATCTTGTGCATACATCCTACTGACTTTGGTGATCCCCTGGCTTTTCCTGTAGTGCCACCACAATTGTGTGAAGTTTGTTTTTCATTGAAATATCTTAGCAATCAAAAAAACATGCACATCTTTCTTGTCCAGTTGCAGTCCAAACATTGTGTGGGGATTTCTGCTTCCCAAAGACCTGATGAAGAGCCAATTTGGGCTTGAAACATTGTACTGTTACTAAATCTAGCAAAGTAAAAAAAAAATTATATTTAAGGGAGCATTCTACAGTGTTGTGAGTCTTTGGGAAGAGCATGCTAACACGCTGTAACTAAAGCTGTGTTCACACTACGAACGGCACGGCATATCCGCAAGTCATTTTCAATGGAATGACATGAAGCTACAAAATGACGCCTGACACTTGTCGCTGCTTGATGGGCGTGACTCGCTACAAATAAAATTGAGCTTGTCTCAATTTTTTTCAGCGCTTCAATGACGCGGTGAAGTGTCAATCAATCATATGTTGTCAAAAAAAAAATGCCATTAGCCAGTTGTCAGTGCTATTTAATGTTATAACTACATCAATGAGCGCTTGAGCAACACTTCAACAGCTACTTGCTAACAATGTAGCTGGCCTCGCTGGCTGTTTTGTTGCTTTTGTCACTGGTAGTGTGAACGTAGCATAAGGCTACGTTCCAAATCGCATATCTTTTATTTTTTACTTTTAATACATACCGCAGCTGCCCTTATAAAGTACGTACTGTGCAGTATGCATACAGTTGGGATGTACTACTTCGTCATAACATTGCCCCTTGAACTTTGACCCTCTTGCTCATATATCTGCTGCACAGAGGATTGTGGGTCAGAATAACCAGAAAAACATGCTGGCTTGCATGCGACCGGATGTAGTAGGACATCCTGGTATTTTTGGCATACTGCATTTGACATACTATGTATTGGGACACACTAAATCTTTTTCTGGCATATCAAATAGTACGGTAGTGTGGGTATTGGAATGCACAGTATGATGAACATAAATAAACATCACAATGTTAACTTGAGGATGTGAGCATGTTGTGCCTAATACAGTCTCACAGAGATGTAGACTCTCAGTCTTGTTCCCATTTAAAAAGAGAAGATTCAGTGTTTGGCACCAGAAGCCCGACCAGACTAATTGATTACGAAGGAGGCTGTCTGACAAATTACAGATTGCGTTTTGACAGTATGTCTTGGTTTATTATTTATTTTCAGATTGATTTAGCAGTGAGTCATACATAAAGCAGTGGAAGAGAGAGCGAGAGAGAGCGCGCTTGAAGTGGTGTGGAAAAATTACTGTCATTCTCATCATTAGAAGTTAGCTATTTCTTCTTGAGACATTAAAAGGAAAAAAAATCAAAGATCCATCTTCTTAATATTTCAGTCGTTGCAGTGCCTACCTCTTGGAGCCTTGCTACCCGGGGCCTTATTAAAAATACAAGCTGTGTGATCTTCCTGTCAGCCCTTAAATCCCTCAGTTCCTCTCACTATCTGTCAGAAGCTCAGTCAGATGCCTCATAGGCAGCCGGAAAAAACAAACACTCGCTCTCAGTTTTGTTGCAGGATATGTCACCACTCATTCACAAGCTGCTTTTTTCCCCCCCCGTCTCCCTCCACATGAGACCCTCGCGTTGAGTTGATCGTGGTCACTAAAAAACCTGTTATAGTTGGACGTCGATTCTGTCTGTGCTTCCTGTTTCTTCATAGAGGAATTCCAGGGCTGTCTCGGTGTGCAGAGAGGCTGCTCAAACATTTATACAAGCGCTCGCCCTCAAATGTCTGGGAACTTGAAAGCAGCGTCCCACTTTTTCATTTCAGAGCTCAGAGCTCGGCACCTGCTGCTGTTATTCTTTAGACTTCAGATGAAGATATTATGCCGGGATCATATTAATCACAACATGATGCATCCCTGCAGGCGTTACATGAGCTTTCACGCTCTCTTGACTCGGCGTGAGCCAAGAACTTGATCTGGATTGATGCTAAAAACTGTGTTAAATGCATCTCGTCAGTTTTCCATACCTCTAAATCAAATTAACAGTCTGCTAGACTAATGCAGTCTGCGGTATTCATAGGCCTGACCAGTAATTTGCTGACTAAGTCATTGCTTGCTCAGTGCTGCTGCTGCTGCTCGCCATGTGGAGGTTTTTTTTTTTATCTGGGTCATCAGCGAGGCGAGGCGGCGGCGCTGCTTTAGCTTCTCGTCTCCCCTGAGAAGACCCCGTGATTTGAACGTGTTGCAGGATTTAACCTCCTGAAAAAAAAGGGGCTGGATTGTATATCATATTAGTATTGATTTTCAGTGTGAGTAATGGAATATTTACACTGTGATATACAGAGATTAGTCATCATCTGCAAGGAAGTAATTCAACATGGCAAAATCTATAAAAAGAATAATATAATGTGTTGCTTGTAGGGCTGGGCAATATATCAATATTATATCAATATCGTGATGTGAGACTAGATATCTTATATGTTGGATATTGTAATATGGCATAAGTCTTATCCTGGTTTTAAAGGATGCATTACAGTAAAGTGATATCATTTTCTGAACTTGTTTATTTGTTCTATTATTTGTCTTTACACAGTTAGTAATTATATCCATATTACTGATGATTATTTATCAAAAATCTCATTGTCTAAATATTTTGTAAAAGCCCCAGTAGTCAACTCTACAATATCGTCGCCATATCGATATCGAGGTATTTGGTCAAAAATATGGTAATATTTGATTTCCTCCATGTCACCCGGCCCGAGTTACTTGTTCCCTGCAGCCATAAAGTGACTATTGCACAGTGGGTAACACTGATAGTTAATTTCACTTAAGTTAATAGTTATTTTACTGTTAACAACAATACTAATTATTAGTAATGCTATATAATTTATGTTATTTTATCTTTAGTTGTGTGTAATGTGAAATAAATACTTTGTAAATTATTGTATCATAGCTGATAAGAGCCAATTAGTTAACAGTTAATTTTAACAATTTATTATTGCACACATTATAACATTTTACATACTATATTAAGTATTTGTTAATGATTAACAAATTATTTGTAAACCTTAAAGAAATATTTAATCAATTGCATAATTGTCCATAGTCAATCCTGATTAATCACACATATTTTATCTGTTCAAAATGTGCCTTAAAGGGAGATTTGCCAAGTATTAAATATGCATAAATATATATATAGTAATAAATGCAGTCCCTTTGAGGGTTTCTGGACAATATCTGTCATTGTTTTGTGTTGTTAATTGATTTCCAATAATACATATATACATATATTTGCATAAAGCAAACATATTTGCCACTCCCATTTTGATAAGAGTATTAAATACTTGACAGATCTCCCTTTAAGGTACATTTTGAACAGATAAAAAATGTGATTAATTTGTGACTTATTGTGATTAACTATGGACAATCATGTGATTAATCGCGATTAACTATTGTAATCGATTGACAGCCCTACTAATAATTAATTATTTCATTGTTTATTCAATTTAGCATTTATTAATGATGGTTATTTTAAAGTGTTAGCACCCAGTGGCTTCATGTGATGTTGGAGCTGCAGACTGTGTTGTATAAGGTGAAGGCGAGGATGGGCATGTCAGTATCTCTCTCTGTGAGTGCAGATATATTTTATAGCTCACTCTTACTCTCGTGCCGTCGTGTATGCCTAAAAGCCTACAAGTGGAAATGGCTGCAACGGGCAGCCCTTTAGGTGCTTAACACCAAACCGCCTCGCAGCTCAGCGGTAGGTAATGATGGCGTTATCATTGATCCCCGCAGAGTAAAATCCAGAGCGATCGATGCCTTCCTGTGTGTTTTCCATGCAGACAGCAGTCAGACTAAGCTGACTGCAGTGGAGAGGAGACTCTCTGCAGATTAGAAAGCTACAACTGAAGAGATTGAGATTTAGCTTCTATCTGAGGGCGAGTTGCTCCGTGTTCCCAGAAGCAGCCGCGGGCAAAGCTTTAAAACCGGCATGTTTTTTTGGCTCCAGATTAGGCCTAGCTAGAGCATTTGCCAACATCTGTCTGCCATTACCCCTGTGACACTGGCAGTCATGCAGCAATTAATCAGACTGTTGTGATAGTCGCCGCTCGGTCGCCCTGCACCTCGGGCGTATCGCTGAGCAGCAGGATGAGGGTCAGCGTTCAAAGGGTCGTCTGTCCTGAGAGTTTCTACTGTACATGTTCTCTCCTAACTACACCAAAGACCACTGACCTGTAGTTACTGTGTAGGACCAGAGCATCTTATCTAATGTTAACCTGGATTACTCTGCTTCCTCATTTAACTGTGGCTGCCAATAATATACTGCACATTCACTTCTGTATTTAATACACACATACTGATGCTCTGTACTTGCTGCTTAAGATGCCCTTTGGAAAAGTCAGTCTCTGGTCAGTAGCTTGGTAATGTTGTGGTAGTTAGAGCTGCAATTAATTGATTAGTTAATAGACAGAAAACGAATTGCAAACTATTTTGATAATCGATAAATATTTAAAGTAATTTTTCATGCAAAAAATGCTGTTTTCAGCCTCTCAAATATGGAGATTTCCGGCTTTTGTCTGTTTTATATCACGTTAAACTGAATATCTTTGGGTTTTGGACCAACAAAACAAGACATTTAAAGACCACCTTCGACTTTGAGCGACTGGAAAGGACATTTTTCCCTATTTTCTGACATTTTATTATAAACCAAATGATTAATCGATTAATCTAGAAAATAATCAGCATAAGTATCCAGGTAATCCAGAAGTATTTACGCTTAGTGCTGCCAGAAAATGAAGCTGATGCAGAAGGAAGTAAATTTCAGTTGTTCTAGAAAGTATTCTTGTGTGGGACTGAATTTGTGACCTTCAAATCATTTAAAATGTTCAGCTTCTCAAATGTGAAGATTTCTCTTGCTTTTTCTGTTTTATATCGTCGTAAATTGAATATCTTTGGGGTTTTGGACATTTGAAGATGTTACATTGGGTTCTTCTCATCCGTGACAGCCGTGGCCGGACGTTTTCGGATTGTCGAGGTCACCGTGACTTCATGTCCGTCCCATTTCTCATGATATCTCAGGAACGCCTGGAGGGAATTTCTTCAAATTTGGCACAAACGTCCACTTGGACTCGAGGACGATCTGATTAGATTTTGGTGGTCAAAGGTCACTGTGACCTCACGTCCGTCCCATTCTCATGAAAACGATATCTCAGAAACGCCTTGAGCGAATTTCTTCAAATTTGGCACAAACATCCACTATGACTCAGAACACGTTTTTGACCATAACTCAAGAATTCATATGCAAATTATGGTAATTTTACACAAATGTCTAATAAAATATCTACAAAATGATGATATTTTGGACAGACATGGATGTAAACTGCAACTTGACTAGTTGGCGGAGGCGTACAACCGTGAGGTCGTAATTCTAGTTCACATTTTTAAAACTAAATGATTCAGCATAAAATAAATATTGTTGTAATTCAGCCCTAATTGAAACTTTTGTCAATTAATCAATTGATCAAACAGAAAATGAATAGCCAACTATTTTGATATTCGACTATTCGTTTCAATCATTTGTCAAACATGATCCGATCTCAGCTTCTCAAATGTGAAGATTTGCTTCTTTTTTCTGTTTCATATCATTGTAGATTTAATATGGATTATTTGTTGGACAAAATGTGAAGCCCTTGGGGTTATAATTGGCAGTCTTTTTCTGGCAAATCGATCCATGAATCGAGAAAATAATCAGGAAATAAATAGATAATGAAAATCATTGTTAGTGTCAGTCATATTGATGAGAAGAAAAATATGTTTAAATTAAGTTACAAGTCATAAATAAATTTTTTATGTTAGTGGTGTTTGAGGTTTGGCATCATGCAGCCTGATGGTATGTGAGGTTTAAGGTGCATTCAGACATGCAGCTACAAGGAGGCAAGTAGCAGCAGGATGTCGGTCATTTTAGGTAAGATGAAGTCACGTGCCTGTCATGTGATTGGCCGGTACCTTTCCCCATTCCTCTCCTTGACACACACAGACACACACACGCCAGCTGTGTTGCAAGATGCTGTTTTGCAGGAGAGTCGGGGGTGGGTGGGGGGGAGAAGTAATCTCTAAACATCAGAAATGCCCGTCACACGGAGGCAGCACGGAGAAATGATTACTTGACTCAGACAGAATGAAAGATGGCTTTTTTTTCCTCTGTGTTTATTTTTAAGATGCTATCTGTCTACGTTGTGATCTAACCAGGCAGTAATGAAAACCGTTGGTTTTGAATTCACCATTCGTGGGAATAACAATCCTTATCGAGAGGAGCTGTTATGTTGGCAAAAGGTAAACACCACCTGCGTTCCTTTTTCGTCTCTGTGACTGTGTGTCGCTCTGAACCGGACCGCTTTATCGAGGCTCAGTGTTGTGGGTTTAGCGCCGTATTTGATAAGACTTGTTTGGCACTTGGCCGATCAGTTGACATCCTCAGGGCTTGTGTTGCGGTGTGATATAGCTGTAGAGCTCAGAAAGCAGACGGCCTGCTGCTACTCGTGGAAGGAAACGATCTGTGCTGATATTTAGATTATGCTCATGATGATGTAAGAATCTTTCAGAGACGTTCGCGCCTGTCTAAGGGGACCTGATACTGCTTCTAGTTTTGCTGTGGATTTTAGCCGAGAGCTAAACATCTGCACACTGAAAACGCGGCTCCTGAGGTCTTGAATTTGACTTGAAGGCACTTGAATCTCCCAATTCAATACTATCACGATACTTGGGTGCCTATTCAATATGTATTGCGATTCGATATAACGATTTATTGCGATTTTTGTTAACTTTTTTAATACTAGACCAAGGGAAAAGTTGAATCATACACCTCTAGGGACTTTTAGTTTGAAAAATATCTAAATTTAATACATTAAAATGTTTGATTTTCAGCATGTATGTAGTCAGAGATGTCCTGAAGTCAAATATATCAGTCATTGTCAGGAATTATTTATCACATTTTTTCCAGCAAACCAAAAATTAAAGACATTTCCCTCACAAATTAGTGGTATTTTCTTTTTAATTTATAAGGGACATGTAATGTTTTATACTTCTGGTGAATATAATCCATCAATCTCATTTCCATAGATGTATTTAGCATATACAGTTCCCTTTGTTAACACCTTATTTTGAAAACCGGACGTAGTCGCACCTGTATACTTCCGCTAAGATCACCAAGTCCGTCTCTAGCTCTCCCGTCAGCTTCGTTCTCTTTATGGTCAGCTCCATCGGGGCCGTTTGAATGCAGAGAACATAAATGTCAGTATATGGGTGCTCTACAGTTGTAGCGTCGGCCCATTTGACCACGGAGATGAGAGCGACGGCCGACTTGACCGCACGTTACCGCGATACGATAACATTTCCTGTCCATGACAGAGTTAGCATGCAGCTTTAGCTGTGATGTCTAGCTCTGCTTTTCCTGCAATGTATGAAACCAAAAGTGTTTCCATACTTTACTGGATGTGTAGTGTTTACCACTTTGGATTTAATATACGAGGGTACAGGTATCCTCTGCCATTTTCTACTTTCTGCATTTTGTTTTGTTGACAGATACAGAACGGATATGACGTCAAGTTACTCAGACTACAACAATAAAAGCGGTAACTTCCTTTTACCTCTGCATTGACTCAAATGAAGCAAATATATCGATTCTGGCATTAAAAAATTGTGATACATAGGTGAATCGATTGTTTTCCCACCCCTACTAAACAGGGTGAAATGAGCTGAAGAGGAAGATTATTTGTGGATATTCTTGCATTGATGTTAAGAAACCTCACAACCCATTACATCATGAAAGCTCAACCAGCGAGAACATCTTGAAAACTTTGAAATTAAACTGGCAAGAGTATAATAGTCTGCATCAGAAAGTGCAGCTGGTTTCCTTCTTTGTTTGTGAAAGCGCTTTTCTCTTCTGAGCCAGTGAAGACAAATCCCCATCACTTTCTAAGATGGACCGTTATCAGGGATGCTCAGTAATTTGAGTCGGTGATGAGGCCGGGATGCAGGAGGAGGCCTTTAATGGGATTTTGCTGGAGGTGCTGGTGGTGTTTGCTCGCCTATTGGGTTTAGTTTACCACCAGTGATGGCTCTCCCCTGTTTTGTGCTCTTTTCTGTGCGACTCGGAAAGAGAAGAAATTGAAAGAATAAGATATACCCCCCGGTATTCTGCAGCACACTGATGATTTATTTTTTCCTAGTCGATGCAATCATGCACATAATGCAGTAGGAAAAAAAGGACGAGCTGCAGAGGCTTGCTTTATAAAGAAACATTTGCAGTGGCTGACTATAGAAATCTTGACTATAAATAAATGTTACCGTGTGTGTACTTTACCTCAGAGCTCTGCAGCATTTCACAAACAAGACTAGTGTCCTTATTAGTGCAAAAGAAAAAGTGTCCAACCTCTTGGTATTAGGGCTGACAAAGTTAACGCGATAATAACCCTGTTAACGCAAATTCATTTTAACACCACTAATTTCTTTCAACGCATTAACACAACTTGCGATTTTTAGGTTGTAGTGGGCTCAGTTTTAAAGCTAGAGAGATACTGGCATCATATGAAACTATGAAACCTAATGAATCCATTGGTACCAACCATGTTATACTAGCTTGTCACAAAGGAGGTTAAATAACGCTCCAAACTTACACTAAATATTGGCGAGGAAAAACTGTCATGGCCATTTTCAAAGGGATCCCTCTGACCTCAAGATATGTGAATGAAAATGGGTTTTATGGGTACCCACGAGTCTCCCCTTTACAGACATGCCCACTTTATGATAATCACATGCAGTTTGGGGCAAGTCATAGTCAAGTCAGCACACTGACACACTGACAGCTGTTGTTGCCTGTTGGGCTGCAGTTTGTTATGATTTGAGCAATTTCTTTATGCTAAATGCAGTACCTGTGAGGGTTTCTGGACAATATTTGTCATTGTTTTGTGTTGGTAATTGATTTATAATAAATATATACATACATTTGCATGAAGCAAGCGTATTTTCCCACTCCCATGTTGATAAGAGTATTAAAATAATTGACAAATCTCCTTTTAAGGTACATGTTGAGCATAAAAAATGTGCGATTATTCGCAATTAAATATTCTAAGCGATTGACAGCCTTACTTGGTATCTAATGAGATGGCTTTAGTAAATGCAGCTTCTCAGTCATAAGTTTTGAGAGGTGCATGAAAAATATTAGATATTTTACGGCATAAAATAAGACCACCTCAAATAGTCTCTTAAATGCAGCTCATTTTTTTTTCCCATAGCTAATTAGTAGTCACTTTAATCGTGCTAAGGATTATTATTTAATCATTATCACTCATTGTTTTTTTTCTGTTATTCTCTACCAGGTTCCTGTTTTGAGGAGGAGAAGATTTCAGATGCTCCATCTCCAGAGGAATTACTGACAAGGGGCCAGAAAATGAGCACAACCCGGATAGAAGCAACCGGCCCACTCAGCTATCTCACTGACCTGTGAGCAGCCATGGCCTCCCTGCATCACCCATCGAGGGGAACTCCTCTCCACATGCGGGACTGTTTTCTGACATAGATTTGAAAAGAATAGCTGAACCTCACAATAGAAATGGCATTAGTTGGTGTGGGCTATAACGCATCAGAGTACATATTAGAATACAGGTGAGGCTGACCTCCAGCCACAGGACACTTGAGAGGAGGTAAACAGCCTCACATGACCTTTAAACAAGGACAGAGCTACAGCCCAGCTTTGATGATTTAGTGTCCATCCCACTGCCTTGCTGACAAGGTCGTATCATGGCTGCTGCTGATCCCCATAGCAACGGTTCCTTGGTGGGGCGAGGAGCAGACTGAGAGAGTCAACAATGCAGCGTAACGGTGGTGGGGTGGGTGCCGGCGGCCAGCCGTGGGTGCTACGCCGCGTGCGTCTCACCTGGCTCAGTTTCATGCTCTTTTTCATCCTGGTCTTCTTCCCGCTCATCGCCCACTACTACCTCACGACCATCGACGAAGCCGGGGGTCCCGATAAGCGCATCTTCGGGCCGCGGCCCGGCGGCGAGCTGTGCGAGGCGAAGCACGTGCAGGACCTGTGCCGAATCCGCGAGTCGGTCAGCGAGGAGCTGCTGCAGCTGGAGGCCAAGAGGCAGGAGCTCAACGGGGAGATCGCCCGACTCAACCTGCGCATCGAGGCGTGCAAGCGCAGCATCGACAGCGCCAAGCAGGACCTGCTGCAGCTGAAGAACGTAATCAGCCAGACGGAGCATTCCTATAAAGAGCTAATGGCTCAGAACCAGCCCAAGCTTTCACTGCCGGTCAGGCTGCTTCCAGACAAGGAGGACCCTGGACTGCCACCGCCCAAGTCTGCGCGCTCCTGCCGCCTACGCTCCTGCTTCGACTATGCTCGCTGCCCTCTCACGTCTGGGTTTCCTGTGTACGTCTACGACACAGCCTCCTACCCATGGGCGGACTATCTTGACCCCCTGGTGAAGCAGGCGTTTGCAGCGTCCGTTAAGAGCAACATTTATATAACTGATAACCCCAGCATCGCCTGTCTGTACTTGGTGCTGGTAGGAGAGCTACAGGAGTCCTCCACCCCACCGCCACCTCCTTCAGAGCTGGAGAAGCAACTAAAAGCCCTCCCTTACTGGAGGTCTGACGGACACAATCATGTACTGGTGCATCTCTCTAGAAAGTCCATGACGCAGAACTTCCTGTATAATGTGAGCACAGGACGGGCGGCGGTCGCTCAGTCCACCTTCCTGGAGCAGCAGTACCGCGAGGGCTTTGACTTGGTCGTGTCCCCGCTGGTTCACGCCCTCTCAGAGCCAAACTTTTTGGAAGTGCCCCCTCAAGTTCCCGTAAAGAGGAAATACCTGTTCACCTTCCAGGGGGAGAGGGTGGAGTCGCTGAGGAGCAGCTTACAGGAGGCGCCCCCTCAGTCCTTCGAGGAGGAAATGGAAGGAGACCCCCCAGCCGACTACGACGACCGCATCATCGGCACCTTAAAGGCGGTGCAGGACAGCCACTTGGATCAGGTGCTGGTGGAGTTCACCTGCAAGAACCCGCGGCCAAGTTTGCCGACTGAGTGGGCTCTTTGTGGCGAGAGGGAGGACCGGCTGGAGGTGCTCAAGGCTTCAACGTTTGGCTTGGTGATCGCTCCGGGGGACGGACAGCTGGTGGCCTCGGCAGGCTGTGGGATGAGGCTCTTTGAGGCCCTCGAGGTGGGAACCATCCCAGTCGTGTTGGGGGACCACTCCAGACTACCATATCACCAGTTTATCCGATGGAGCGAAGCTGCCATTATCGTCCCCAAGCCTCGCGTCACGGAGCTACACTTCCTGCTGCGCAGCCTCTCAGACAATGACATGCTGGCTATGAGGCGGCAGGGCCGCTTCCTGTGGGAGGCCTACTTCTCCACCTCGGAGAACGTTCTTAACACCCTCCTGGCCAGCATCAGGACCAGCATCCAGGTTCCCGCTGCACCCATCAAAGAAGAGCCCGCCCACGAGATTCCCCACAAAGCCGGGAAGCTGGCGGGAACTGATGCCAACCTGGCTGACAACGGGGATCTGGATTTGGGTCCCGTCGAGACGGAGCCCCCCTACGCATCGCCGCGCTTTCTCCGCAACTTCACATACACAGCTTCAGACACCTACAGAGCGTGGAACCGGGCCCCGGGGCCTTTCCATCTGTTCCCTCACACTCCTCTGGACCCCGTGCTGCCCTCTGAAGCTAAATTCCTTGGCTCAGGTACTGGTTTCAGGCCGATCGGTGGAGGTACGGGAGGCTCCGGGAAGGAGTTTCAGGCAGCTCTAGGAGGCAACGTGCCCCGAGAACAATTCACCGTGGTCATGCTGACCTACGAGAGGGAGGAGGTGCTGATGAACTCCCTGGAGAGGCTGAATGGACTGCCGTACCTCAACAAGGTGGTGGTGGTGTGGAACTCACCCAAGCCTCCTTCAGATGACCTGCTGTGGCCAGACATCGGCCTGCCCATTGTGGTGAGTGCTCCTTCAGAAAAATCCTCTAATTCAAAAGAAAGTACACGTCTAAAAGATGTTGGTTTGTTTTGTGAGGAATACATCTCTGCCTCTCTGAAGTGCAAAAAAAAAAAAGTAGCCTGTAACATCTCTGATGTGTCAGAGGTGGTGCAAAGTTTGTTGAAGCACATTTCATTGAGCTGTTTGGATCAGCACTTCTTTGAAACTCTGCAGGAGTCCATACAAATTACCAGCAGCTTTACTAAAAAAGATGTGAAGAAGTCTGACATCCATGAATAATAAAATTTGTGCTTTTGAATTAAGTCTGAAAGAAATCAAATATTCATGCGCTTCGTATTCACACCATTAGTTTGTGACGGGGACGAGTCGTAAGCTGTGAAAGAGGAACGAGAGACTAGTGGAGTCTTTGGTGCTGCCTGGCGCTGAGCTTATACAGGATGTTTACTGTTTCTATATGGCACACATAGATCGTAGGACAACCTAAATGTGTTGAACACTTCGGGGCTAAGCTGAATCTTACTGAAAAGTCAGTTTAATCATGAGTCATATGCAGTCTTAAAATCACAAACAATTTTAGGAGTAGAGATCAGTTAGTTCAGTTATATAGGTGTTCTGTGTGTAGCATTACTCAAAATCTACTCAACTATACTAACTAGAGTTGCTTTGAGTATTTAGGTTTTTTAAAAGTACCACTACTCATGATACAGAAACGTGGTTGCTAAGCAGAATCTTGTCTTACACCTGCAGGTCGTCCGCACGGAAAAGAACAGCCTCAACAACCGCTTCCTTCCCTGGGACGCCGTGGAAACGGAGGCCATCCTGTCGATTGACGACGATGCTCATCTCCGCCACGATGAGATCATGTTCGGGTTCAGGTCAGTGATGGTGACAGGATGCACAAGACTTTAGGGATTCATATACAGAGAAACATCCTATAGACACAATTTGCCATCACTTTGGGCTCTGGTCACATACAGGTGCTTGTCATTACTAGGGCTGTCAAAGTTAACACGATAATAACGCCACTAATTTCTTTAACGCATTAACGCAACTTGTGATTGGATGGTTGTAGCGGGCTCAGTTTTAAAGCTGGAGTGAAGAAACTAGAAAACTTAAAGAATCCATTGGTACCAAAGTGAAGGAGGTTAAATAACGCTCCAAACTTGTGCTAAATCTTGGCGAGGAAAAACTGTCAAGGCCATTTTCAAAGGGGTCCCTTGACCTCTGTCTGACCTCAAGATATGTGAATGAAAATGGGTTCTATGGGTACCCACGAGTCTCCCCTTTACAGACATGCCCACTTTATGATAATCACATGCAGTTTGGGGCAAGTCATAGTCAAGTCAGCACACTGACACACTGACAGCTGTTGAGTTTGTCATGTTATGATTTGAGCATTTTTTTTTACGCTAAATGCAGTACCTGTGAGGGTTTCTGGACAATATTTGTCAATGTTTTGTGTTGTTAATTGATTTCCAATAAAAAATATATACATACATTTGCATAAAGCAGCATATTGTTCACTGCCATGTTGATAAGAGTATTAAATACTTGACAAATCTCCCTTTAAGGTATATTTTGAACAGATAAAAAAATGTGCAATTAATCGTGATTAAATATTTGAATCGATTGGCAGCCCAGGTTGAAACACTAGATATAATTGTTTCTTTTTTCTCTGGAGAAGTGCTTTAAAGAACGTTGAAAAATGCAGTAAATTAGAAGGGAAAGCTGAGTGAGAAGTGAGAAGTGAAAATGTCCAGAAAAAAGCAGAAGCATCACATTCCTGAAAACACTGAATTAGACAGAAACTGAAGCGACCACTTGAGACTGAATCAGAAAAAATAAAAGGGGAAGCGTGCTGCCGTGCCTTGTAGTTATGATTCATTTGCTAATACTGCACTTAGATAAGCTGAGTGTGAAGGCCATGTTTAAACCAATTTAAAAGAGCATGTGGAGTTATTTTTGTGTACCTCCCCTCCCTCTCCCAGACTCAACTACAACTCTGCTGTAGCAGCTTGTCCAGGCACGAATCGGCTCTCTGTGTGTGTGTGTGTGTGTGTGCGTGTGTGTGTGTGTGTGTGTGTGTGTGTGTGTGTGTAGGGGGTCATTTGTCATGAATTATCTCAAACTCCCCCAGAATTACACAGGAATGTTACGAGGAAACATTACGCAGCAGCTGACTGTGTTAGCGGTCTCACATGAGCTCATTTGAGACATTAGATTGCTTTTTTTTATTTCTTGCGTCTGTAGAAGGAATTCCAAATATCTAATCTGATCAACTTTCCTGCTGGGCTACAGTGTGTGTGTATATATGAGCCAAGAGTGACATTTTGGGTCTTAAATATGCTAATAAAAGACGACAGAATGGTTACTTAATTGCTCCCAAGAGGCAAATAGTTGTCACATTGCTTATATACAGTGAATGACAAGGAAACAGACGGATGTAAAAGGGTGGCATATGCACAGACAGACACTCGGAAAACAAACCAATGAATGACCGTTAAAAAAGTGACAAATAACAATAATAAAAAAGTCATCCATAAAGTATTGATTAATTCTGCCCAGTCAAGTCTTAATGAATTGATTTAACCCCTTAAAGCTTGTCGGACAGATCGCTAAATAACGCTACCAAGTTACGCTCAATTTTGCCGCTGAAAAACTGGCATGGCCATTTTCAAAGGAGTTGAATATTTTTGCATACTGGGGTCCCTAAAGTGTCTTAGAATTACATAAATTGGGTATCACTGTAAAGATGAGACTCTTGTGGACCCAATGAGCCCAACTGTTTTCATGTGTGATGATGTTAGTCCCCATAGTAACCATTTCATTGTAGTGAGACCATTTTTTTTAAACGTGACCTCACTGTATAAAATGACCTGTGGTGACCTCTAGGATAATCACAGCCTCATGAAACTTTACAATCACAAACTAGAGACCTAGAGCATTCAGAGGATGGATGGCTTTCCTAGCTAGATGGACAATAAGGGGGTTTCTGAGCAGTTTACAGAACAGAAGTGCTCGCCATCCAATCGCTGAAAAATTGTAATTCTTGCAGAAATCTCCAAATGTCAAAAGTTTTTGATCCCAAATCACAGCATGGCTTTTTCTATGGTGTTCCTCAAGGTCTTGATGTCTTAATGTGGTATTTTGGAGGGATTATTGTTAATTTTTATCAATTCTTGAGTGGTAAAAAATGGTTAAATTTAGCACCAAAGATTGCTGCAACAACTTATGAGACATAAAAGAGCATGGGAATGACAATCACAAACTCATATCATCATGTTCTACGCTCTTATACACTTTCTCAATTTATTTTAATGTTTATTTATGATTTATGACTAGAACAACTTGACACACAGTGCTGAACTGCATCTCAAATTAATCTTCATGTTCCCAGCTTTCAGATGATGTACACCACTTCTATGTGACATCTACTGTTGACTATTTATCTACCCCTGGTAAGGGGTTAAACTTCTAACTTTGTGTTCGGCGGTGTCTCACAGAGTGTGGCGTGAGGCCAGAGATCGCATCGTGGGTTTCCCCGGGAGGTACCATGCGTGGGACGTGAACCATCAGTCCTGGCTGTACAACTCCAACTACTCCTGTGAGCTCTCCATGGTCCTGACAGGAGCTGCTTTCTTCCACAAGGTCAGATCTCACATTCATCATCCTCCTTAAACAATATTTAGTCTAATCAATCTTTTTGCTGTCTCATCATAGCTACGGTATATGATTAACTTGCGTGCTTTTTAATTTTGTAGTACTACGCCTACCTGTACTCCTACGTGATGCCCCAGGCCATCAGGGACATGGTGGACGAGTACATAAACTGCGAGGACATCGCCATGAACTTCCTGGTCTCTCACATCACCCGCAAACCACCCATCAAGGTCAGTGACGGAGCGTGCAGTCCAGTCCGGCTCGGCTCGGCTCGGCTCGGCACCCGCAAACTTTGTGTCTCCCTCGGGCCCCGTGTATTTATATTTTTTGCCCACTTAGCCTCGCCATTACTCAAACTGACACATCCAATATTCCACACAAATGATGAATCAAAAGCACAAGATCGAATCGGCGCGCTCTGCCTGATTTTTCCACTGGATTTTTTTATCGGAAGGGCATTTATTACCGGAGTGCATATTTACGGCTAGACAAATAATTATAGCAATCAAGCCACGGAGGCTGCTGGAGCAGAAATGTTATTGCAGCCCTCAGTTTACGTTCTTTTTGATTTAGTGGGGTGTTAATATTCAGGGGTGTTTCAGAGGGGAATTAAGGACTGCTTTGATGGAGTGTGTTGCATGACAGCAATTCGCTGTTAGGAATAAGCCTTGTGAATAATGAATTTGGGGCAAGTTTGAACGTGGAGTCCAAAATGGAGAGGGACTATATTTCTCTTTTATTCCAAATAAGACAAATACAACCGAAAATAAATTGTTTCTATGCATCAGTGGTGATGAATTAACAACATTCAAACTCCGTTTTAGGGTTATTTTTCCTTTTTTTCAACATTTCTGAAGTCTTAAAGGGTAACGGTATTTTTCCAACCTGATGCCTCATTACAGAAAAATGTTCTAACTGCTTGTCCTATGTTAACTTAAGTTTTAAAGATAGGAAAAAATCTTCTTATTACAGCAGCAATTCCTAAACAATTTTTGAAACTGGTCCAGTATTGAGGGAGAACGCTGCAGCCAACAGCCGCTAAACGGGCTGCAATGTAATCGATCGGGGGCAATTCCTCACCGTCAATGTACGTCCACTAAAAGTGCTTGTTTCTGCCACTGACAGGCTCAGATTGTTATTATAAGTGTCTGACAACATTATGGAAAGGACCCTACAGAGAAATAAAACCTTTTTCTTACCTTCTTTGCTTAATGGGACTGCTGTGCCTACTTACAGCTGCTAAGATATGATTGGACAGTTGCTGTTCAGTGGTTTAGTGAAAGGTTAATTCCTCAAACACTTTTCATCCTACAGCAGCATTATGCTGTGAAGTAGCACATTGCACAGATTACATACAGACCACATACTCTATATAAGAAGTGGATGTAGTCACCGTGACGTCACCCATTGATTAATGGACTGATGTTTTGAAGCCTCAAGTTCGGCATTTTGTCCGTTGCCATCTTGGTTATTTGCAACCAGAAGTGTCACGAGAGTGTAGCGCTCAGTACAACCAAACGCTAAATAAGACATTTTTAGGTGACCAAAAAGGTTATAATTAATTTTCATGAACTGAAAACACACTATGAAAGGGACGCCCTAAAGCATCCCCTGCTTTATGGTCTATTTGACTCTAAATGGGACCATAATTCACTAAATGAACATCATGCTGTATTGAAGAAGACTTGAAACTAGTGATTGAGACCATGAACTCAAGTTTACAATGTTTACTGAGGTAATAAATCAAGTGAGAAGTAGGCTCATTTTCTCATAGACTTCTATACAATCAGACTTCTTTTTGCAACCAGAGGAGTCGCCCCCTGCTGGCTGTTAGAAAGAATGCAGGTTTAAGACACTTCAGCCTTGGCTTCACTTTTAAGACCCCGCAGTTACCCTCTGTGGTATACGTGTCTGACTACATTATGTAAAGGATCCTACAGAGAAATACAATGTTTTCTTACCATCTTAGCTTAATGGGACTGCTGTGCCTAGATACGGTTTTCATCCTACAGCAGCATTGTGCTGTGAAGTACCACATGCACACATGACATACCGACTGACCGTCTGTCTCTCTATCCATCTTAGGTAACATCGCGTTGGACGTTCCGCTGTCCCGGCTGCCCTCAGGCCCTTTCGCACGACGACTCTCATTTCCACGAACGCCACAAGTGTATCAACTTCTTCGTCAAGGTGTACGGCTACATGCCGCTGCTGTACACGCAGTTCCGCGTGGACTCCGTGCTGTTTAAGACTCGCTTGCCCCACGACAAGACCAAGTGCTTCAAGTTCATCTAGCAGCGGTGGCTGTGTGGCCCAGCAAAGAGCCAGAAGCAGAGAGGACTGGGAAGTATTTAAAAGGACAGCAGCTCCCACTGCGAGCAGTGATGAAGAGGGATGGATGGACTGCCAGATAAAAGCACGGGAGGAAAGTGTGGGGTTTTTGCCCGGAGGGGGAGAGACAAGTTAACCTTAAAAGCTGTTGGCTCGGAGGTCTAATCCACAACTCTACTGGAAATTTGAAGAGTGAAAACTGAAAGGGACCACTGCCAACAAAATAAGCCTTTCCAGTGAACGTCACTCCTCCTTTTTCATGTTCTTCAATCATGCTCAATCATCAACCACTACAGATGTCATTTGCACCTCTTAACGGCCTGCTGAGGAAAGAGGACGGTTGTACACAGTGTACAGAAACTCTCCCACGATAAACTCTACCTGACAATGGAGCTATCAGTTACTGAATCACACTGACAGACTGATGCCAGGTTGCGTTCGGCCCGGCAGTCTGTTGACAGATTCAGCTGCTGCGCTTTAGTTTTTTTTTCTTTTCCATTTTACAGTTACAAACTGTACTTCTTGTACAGTACATGTACGTGAGAGAAGCACTGATGGTCAGAGGTATTTTATTGAACAATCTATCTTTTCTTTTTTTTTTTTTTTATAATAATGTCTAAATGTTGAACGAACATTTTTCCAGAACCTCAGCCTGTGGTGAGATCAGACACCGACACAGGACCAAGACTGAAGAGTTAAAAACAGGTCGGCCCAATCATGTTTAGTCGTGTTCAAGAAGGAATTCACTTCAGCGGTCACCATAATGCCTCAAATTTGTCATGAAAACCAGCCACCACTTTGTCATTTTTGTTATGCTTACAGGACCCGCCGTCTCTGATGAGTGTTTTTTATGCTATAGGGCGTTTAATAATGTTTGTAAAAACTGGTCCGAGGTTGAAGTAGTTTAAATGTAATAATATTTAACCAATCAACGGTTACGATGTCCCTCACTGGGGTGCGACAAAGTCAAGAATCACAGCTGCCAAAATCAACAAAAAATAAGTTATGGTTGTAATTATGAAGAAGGTTAAATGTACTATTAGGATTATGGTAAAAGAAAACAAAATGTTAAAAGGGAATAGTTTTAGGAAATAAACTCATTTGCTTTGTGCCGGAGAGTTTGGGGCCGGACACATGCCGCGTCTAAAAACGCGTGGAATGTGCTTGGGAGGTTGTGCTCCTGTCACGCCTACTGTTACTAAGCAACCAAGACCTGCGTGCTGCGATGACGATGATGATGATGAAGTTGCGGTAATTTAGCAGGAAGCCTCACTGACTAAACTAAACACAATCAAAACAAAGATAAATGGATTTCCAGCACCGTAAATCCCTCTCAGTATCAGTTTGGCTCACCATGACCGGATGTTGTGACGTCCTCGGTCAGAAAGGGTGAAGTCAGTACAATAGTCCGTGGGACAGATCGTAAAGCTCTGGGTAGTCCTGCACTAAAATGATTAACTTCTCCTCCATATACTGTATGTACTGTAGATTGATATTTACGGAAGAAAGAAAAGATATCTGCCAGCTGTGATTGGTTGTTCCTCGTCACATGACATGCGGTGCGCGCTGCAGCGTTCCTTTATCTCGGGGCGCGAAAAAATAGGCGATTGGAAACGCTTGCGCACCGCTACGGCGTCACTCTATTGTTTGAGCGCACCTGCAACGCGTCTACATTGACAACAATGGATTTTGAACGTACAAAAGATGCTATATGTGTACGGCCCCTTTGATGAGAAAATCTATTCCTCCCTCAAATCTGTCCAGTTAGCTTAGCTTAGCATAAAGACTGGAAACGGGGGGAAACAGCTAGCCTTGCTCTGTCTAAAGGTACAAAAATCTGCCCATCAACACATCTGAAGCTCACTACTTAACATCTTGTTTGTTTAATCTGTACAAAACAAACAAGGTGTAAAAATGACAAGGTGTTTCCCCGTTTCCAGCCTTTGTGCTAAGCTAAGCTAACTGACCTCAGGCTGTAACTGTTAGCCTTTATATTTAACGACTAGACATTCTCATCTAACTCTCCACCAGAGAGCAAATAAGCATGTTTGCCGACTATTCTTTGCCAGTTCTGTTGTAGAGTGCTCCAGGGATGACGTATTTCTGTAGGCCAACCAGGAAGTTAGCATCGCTCTGGTTCCCTCGACTAAAAGCCAACGGGATTTTTCCATTGGGTTTTGGATTATTGCAGAAAATAAGCTCTGTGGCAAACACACGTTTTATGATACTTACACGTTTTGTTCAGCAGAAAAATCTTCACAAATGAACACCACTTTTATGATTTTTGAAGTATGAATGCGATCACCAGAAGTAAAAATGTTAGGCTATAAACAAACTACACCACGGTCACATGAGCGCGAGTATACACAACAAGACGAGGAGGACGAGTCGGCGTGATGACGTTTAGTAGTCTCATTTAGCCACTTGTTATTAACCGCCTTTTTTAAGTCACATAAAAGCTTTAAAATTCACAAGTGGGATATTTACTAAAACAATTTTTTTTACTAAAAACCCATTGACTTCCAGACGAGGGAACCGGAAGTGCTAAAATGCTAAATCACGTCCGGGTTTTAGGACTCATTCCTGCAGCGCTCTATTGAGACAGAAGTATTAATTATGTCCCGCCATGTTCATGTCACCCTCCTGTATAGAACTTTTTCCCAGCTCAGACAGAAACGTCACTTTACAGTGTCGCCATATTGGTTTCACTTTGTTTTTGTTTTTTTTACCATTACTTGATGAATGTTTTCTTTGCCAAATAGGTACGATATCTGCTGCTTTTACAGCACAATTTGCAGGGTGCACACACACAGTGTGAATGGTTAACGGGATGCAGTTTGGTACACCCATATCCACTCTGCATGGTACGATCCATTCAAGCCCTTTTCCTCATCATGTATTATAAATCCAAAGTCCTTTATTTGACCACTTAATTACTGTAATCTGAAGAAAAGATCCCTTTATATAAAAAAGAAAGTTTTTTTCCCCAAAATAAGGTTCTAACTGTGAGGATGCTTTTATGAAACAAACTCTCATATGTTCATGGTTCCTGTATATTTATTGAATATATTATTAAAAAAAAAGATTTTTTTAAAACTGATAATGACACATTCAATAAAATGACAAGATTATTCCTTATCACAAAGAGGTTCCAACTTGATTGAGCTCATTTCATTGCCAAGGAACACTAGCTTGTGCCACTGAATGCTTGAGGGAGGATTTAACTGACCTGAGAGCAGCACTTTGTGTTTTATAGAAGATGACCTGGTCGTTGAAGAAGGTCGACCTGTAACAGAACGTCATAAACTGTCTGCAACAGCCAGTGGGCGCGCTGTAAAGTGTCTTTGAAGCCAAAAGTCTACCTGCTCCAGGTGGCCCCTCCGGTGAAATATACAAATATTGTGATTGGACATGTTTAGCTAAATTGGATAAACAAAGAGCTAGATTCCTAACAACACTGGTGTGAAATGACAATACAGCTAAAACAAATGTAAATTTACACTCCTGCTGCAGCAGACTTGAAAAACCAGCCTAACCTGGTCACACCTGAACACTTTTATCGGCGCTCCAGGGCCTCATAATTACCTGGCTGACTAAACCTGTCCTGGGGCGTAAATAGGGTCAGCTTGTATTTTAGAAGTCAAAACCTCCTCCGGCAGTCTTCCTCTAGGATTAGTGGCACAGCTGGTTTTCCACGGCCCCGAGCAGGATAATACCCCCTGGAAGGGGAAGGCCGCGGTCACTCTGCTCGGTGTCAGGAGTTGTGAAGCTATGTGCTCCTGGGTCTGATCCACGACGACTGTGGGCGCGGCTCCAGCCACCTGCATCGCTGCTCGTGCTGCTGAGCCAGGCTGATGATGACGACAGCGTTAAACGGACCGTTGAAGGCCAGATTAATGGAAATAAAAACTGTCAACATTGTTAAAACATTATCTGACTTATGGCTTCATTCTTTTCTCCATCCTTACAAAACACATTCCTGCACTTTAACTATTTGATGTCTTAAGATAAGAAATTGTTTGACCTTTTCGGGAAATGGGTTTATTTGGGTTTATTTGCTTTCTTAGCTCAATTGCTTGATGATAAAACAGTATGTGAGATTTTTTAATGTGTCCCAAACCTTAGTATGAAACCAATAGTACATGAATGCATACTATTTCTGGTGAAATATTACAGTATGCAACACTGGACACTACGGTTTCATCCAAAATCACATACTATGCACTACATACTCAACAGGTGTGCTATCGTTCAACATACTTATGTGTGAATAAACAGTAGTATATATCTTTTCTGACACACTGAGCTGTAACTAACGTCACTTCCTTGAGAGCCTCCTTGGCGGTTGGAGAGACGTGTAACCATGGTAACTCATGCCAACCTCATGTGACCAAAGTGACGGTTTGTGAGAATCAAAGTCTGAATTAATTTAATATATATATTACACCTAACAAAGTGAAATCTTAGACTTATAGTTAAATTGAAGCGTTAATGTTGTTACAGAGCTGCCCGCCAACGTCCGTTATGAACATTGTCGTCACTACCGCATTGCATTGTGGGATATTTATGCCACTGTAGTGTCCAGCGTTGCATACTATAATATTTAACCAGAAATAGTATGCAATTCACACATTATTGGTTTCATACTAAGGTCTCAGACATACTATAATACCTCACATACTGTTTTAGCGTACTAAATAAGTGTTAGTATGGAATCTTGGATGCAACCAGTGTTTTAATAAGAACTTGACCTTTGACCTTTTGGGAAATGGGTTTATTTGCTTTCTTGTCGAGAGATAAATTAGCTCAATTGCTTGATGAGTTGCAGCTACAGTTAGCTAGATAGCTTAGCATAAAGACTTGAAATTAATTCCAATTCCATACGAACACAAAACCGTAAATAACCGGAATTTATCGGAAATAAAACCGCCTAGCAGCAAAAAATGTAGATACCAGAATTAGCTGTTTAACAGGGAGTTATGGGCCGGACTATTTCTGTACAGGACCGGTTGCTAGGCAACCAGCGGAAGTTATTGATCCTGACTAAGAACTAGCTAGTTAATTATAACATAGTATATCATAACTGTTAACCATGAACTGTTAACTCCACGTACAATGACCAAAATGTAAAAACGACAAAACAAGATACAAGATGTTACTTAGTGAGCTTTAGAGGTGCTAGTAGGAGAGTTTTGGTACATTTTGGCAGAGCCAGATTAGCTGTTTACTCCTGTTTCCTGTCTGTAAGATAACTAACTGTAAGCTTCATATTTATCCTACAGACTGAGAGTCAGTCTTTTCATTTAACACTAAATAGCCTATTTCCCCAAATGTCTAACTATTCCTCCAATGGTTGCAAATGCACAAACTGTGTGTACAACAAAACGCAAGCCAAACTGATGATAAAAGCACTCCAGTGGCTGTTACTCCCTTTTCTGCAATCGAAAGCCAATTTTTAATCCGGCAGGAATGCTCGACATCTGGGTTGTATTCATCTTGTAATGAGTTCAATTTGACTTTTTGTAGAGATTTGGCCCTGCAGGAGAACTGACGGGGCGAGGTGTGAGTGCAGCACCCAAAAACAAACCCAGAGGAAGGGTTCAGAGGAGGGGTTCACATGTGACATCACTGGGATAAGAGGGAAGAAAAATGTACCCCACACCCCTCAGCTTCAGCCAGCAGAGAGAGAGAAGAGAAGAGAGGGTTTCATTCTTTATACTGGGACACGGGGTGGGGCTTCTTCAGTAGTCTTTTTGAGGGGATTTTCCAACTCATATAGCTTTTATTTTCTGATGATGAGGGTTAAAGATTGGCTTCATTCCAGATGAGAACAGCGCAAGTAGAACCTCACACTTCTGGACAATGTTTTCATTTACTTTATTCAATAATCCATCTTCCATTCACTTGTAATCAGAAAATACGATTTACTTTTTTTTTTGCTGTAATTTCATTTGCGCCACTCACAACTCGCTTCGCAGCCGACATCGTCGGCTCTGCCTCACAGCCCTCAGAGAAACAGCCAGGTTTATTGGGAGGAGGAATTGGCTTTTTTTTTTTCCTTTTTCTTTTTTTGCATATTCCTCCTCAGCGGGAAGCACCGTGTTTCTACATGAATGAACATGGCTGAGTTGTCAGAAGGCTGAATGGTGAAACAGGCTCAATCTGTGTTACACAGGAAAGGAAGCTGCTCTTTGATACCAGTAGGCATGCGGAGCTGTGTCCAATTCTCTCCAGAGACAGAATTTCATTCCTCTCGTTTAAAGTGGCGTCAGATGCATAGTGTACCGAGTTATGCAAGACCACAAAAGAAAAGTTGTCTTCGTGTAGCTCATACCCCCAAAGAGACACCCATAAATCTGGTAAACCATTTGACTGATAATCCAAAAGCATAAAAGGGGGGGGGGGGAGAGAAACCAATGAATGGATCTTGCATAATGTCATGTGCATGTAAACAAACTGTACAAAGCATAGCTTGTAAGCATAGTTGCAGCATGTTGTAGGCCCTTTTTTTTGTAACAGTCTTTTTCATCGCCGTCTCTTCTGTCAATGGCTATGACTGATAGAGAGAAATGTCTGGTATGCTGGTGGCAGCTGAAGTCCAGAGAAGACACGGGGAGGAGTCTGCTAGTCGTGTGGACCGAGCTCTTTGGTCCCAGATTGAGAGACGGGAAATGTTTGGAAGTGTCCTGTAAACAGTGTACATGCAGATCTCGCTGTAGGCAGAAATTACTGGAAAAAAAACGCTGCCCTTTTTTGTGTCACTTAAAAAAGGCTGGCGCTGGAGCTTCCACCTCCATCTCCACCTCCACCTCCCACCCCCAATAAAGTCTGTCTGCCTCAGAGAGAAGTGGCAGATTAAAGGGTATTCATGCAGTCTCTGGCAGTGAAGACCGGGAACCCGTGCCCGCCCTCACACCTGTATGCAGCACACACACACATCACACATCTCACAAGGTGCTTCCTTCTCACCCCCCACCACCACCACCACTCTCTGGGAATGTTGTTAATGTCAGTCTTTATAAATCGTCCTCCTATGTGTCGCCCAGTGTGTGCCAGTGGCAGACCTGCTGTCCCTCGGCCTCCTTCATCTCTGTCCAGTGGGCCTGCTGCTCCTCGCCGGTGCTGTTGAGGCCCAGGGAGACCCAGCCCAGCCGCTCCCTGGGCCTCATGCTGCTCCGCCGGCAGAACACCGACAGCACCAGGGACACCTCGGACAGCTGGAAGAGCGCCACCTGGAACAGGAAGGTCTCCTTGTAGGTGGGGTTGGGCTGGCCGCGGCACACCGCCGTCTTGCACTTGGACATCTCTTTCCCCTTGGAGTCCAGCATGGTCAGCTTCACGTAGGTGTCTGAAAGGAGAGCGGGGAGAGAGGGACATCAAGTGGTGGAATATCAGTACTGCAACAAACTGCAGCAGAGGTTTTAAATAGGCACACTTCTTTTTCTAGGGCTGCAACTAATGATTGTTTTCATTGTTGATTATTTTCTCGATTAATCGATTAGTTGTTTGGTCTATAAAATGTCAGAAATGGTGAAAAATGTGTTTCCCAAAGCCCAAGATGACGGCCTCAAATGTTTTGTCCACAACTCAAAGATATTCAGTTTACTGTCATAGAGGAGTAAAGAACCCAGAAAATATTCACATTTAAGAAGCTGGAATCAGAGAATTTTTTATTTTTTTTCTTGAAGGATTGAAGATTAGTACTGTACATAAATATAATATGAGTTTTTAAAGGGTCAGTTCACCAAAACAAATCAAAAGTAGGCCTATTTATTTTCTAAATTACCCCTATTAGTATCTATATCTATGAAGATAGTTTCAGCTATATTTTCCTAGGTTTTTCAGATATCTGTGTCTGAGATTTTCTGTTTCATTTGTGGTGCTTACAGCATTAAAAACAACATTTAAAAACTTTACTGTAATAATCCACAGACATCACTGTGGACAGTTTTCAAGACAGAAGTAACAAACGTTGCGTGCTGTAAACGATAAATATCAGCTGGGTGTTGTGAATGATGAATTGTCGACAGTTGATTATCAGAGCAACTCTGTTTTAAATAAAATGTCAATCAAGTTTATCAAATCAATTAACAATTTAACACTATTTTTCAATTTACATACATTTTCATTCATTGCCATTATTAATTCATATGCATTTGCATCACTTTCCTTAAATTATAAATGGCAATTTTGTGTTGTGAATGATGAATGAAAGATGGGGAAAATGATGAACCATGGCTCTGTCTTCATCATATCACGACTGTTTTAGTCAAATCGGCTTTAAATTAATCAAATCACTTGATAGTTTATCACTCCATTTTTGAATTCACATGCATTTTCATCACCTCCATTCTTATCAATTCATTTTTGATTTCATGCTTCATCCCCTCATACTTTTTCAGTGCTGAGAGCACCACAAACAAGACAAAGAAAACCAAAACTAGATACAAGAGGTGAGAAAATAAGTTGCTCTGAAATTTGGATGAAACACCCAAATATGTACATGCTAGGAGTGTTTTATTGTTTATTTACGCACTGATAGAAGTTCAACCAATGAACTATATATGTGGCGTTTTGGGCCAAAACCTAAAAATATCATCTACACATGATTCAAATATTTCGAACCCTGATTACATTACAAGTAATTCCCTGCTGACTTACCTCTCATGATATAAAGCTGGCCCCCTACGAAGTGTTTTATACAACAGAACAAACCGTCTGCGGCAGCACACACACACACCACGGCACACAAAGTAGGAAAGAAGAAAGACAGGAAACAGTTTAAAGATTATGATACACACACCAGAAGGTCAGATTTCATGGGAACTCTGATAACTCTGATAAGCAGCAATTGCTTTAGCTTTATGGCTTGAATCATTATTAAAAAGCTTTGTTTTTGTTGCGTCCTGCTGGAAGTCTTGCCCATCTGTCTCGCCAAAACAATTGCTTCGTGTATCAGCAATATTAAAAGGGAGAATTTTACTGAAAGGAAAATGTACATCTCAACACCGCATTCCCAAGCTGGCATTAAAACCCAAGAATTAAAAGATTTAATGTGGAAGCTTTTTGTACGTACTGACTGGTTTTTCAGACGCTGTGGTTTTGAAGTGGCTTCCCTGGATGACCTCAGCAGATAACTGTCCCGTGGCAGAGTTGTAGAGGAGACCCACGAGGATCTCTGGCAGGGAAGAGTCCTCAGTGGAGCGATAAGACAGAGCTCCAGCACTACGAGACACGCTCACCACAGAGCCACAACCCTGGCAAGATGAAACAGACAGAAAGAAGAGGTTTTTTTTTACAGTATGTGCAAAGTCTTCTTTGGACTTTGAAGCTTTAATAGGAAATGAAATGTGTCCTTTAGTTGAAGCCCAGGACTAATCTACTGCTTCAGATGAAACTCTGCTCTAGACAGAAATTGACAAAGTGTTCTCACTGTGAGCTCGGAGCCCGGCTCCAGGGTGACAGGCAGAGCGATCTTGCCCTGCAGGTTGAGCTTAGTCAGGTAGAACACCTTCTCTCCCAGGACCTTCTCCTTTTTCATCCGCCTGATGCTGTACAGGCGGAAGCGAACGGCGTAGTCCCCCAGGGCGTCCTGTTCCACCCTGGAAAACTTGAATGTCTCCGTGAAGACGGGACAGGGGCCCTTCTGCACGCCCGTCTTGGCCCGTTGCTTCTTGGTGGGCAGCAGGACCAGGTGGACCTGCCACGCGATGTTGCCCGTCTGTTTGAGGGCGGGGATGTCTGTCGCCGCGGTGACCGTGACGGCCAACCACTGCTCGCCGGAGTCGTACTCGAAGGCGACGTCCAGCGTGCCGTATTTGGCGAGGGGCTCTGGCTCGTAGGCTGTAGGGAGCTGAGGACCGGAGCCGTCCTGCAGGGAGGAAAGAGAGAATCAGAGGAGGAGTGAAGGAAGGAAGGATGAGTTTAGAGAGACCTTCATCAACTTCCTCATGTTGCTGAATATAAGGTCAACTAATTTACTAATGTTACCAACAGACTTTGGTCAAATATGAGGTGATAAGTAAGTACGGTTTTTGTATTACAAGTTTTCTGAAATGTTACGTTTAAATATGCAAATGAGGCATCATCTTATTAAATATGTGCTAATTTGCAGCAATTTCCAGAACAGAAATTCTTTCAAGGTTCAAAATTCTTGTTTTTATTTTGTTGACATATACAGAGGGGATTTTAGATATCTCTTTTTTATCACTCCATAAATCAAAAAATACTGTCAACAGCCATAAAAACAAAAATCAATTTTCCACGTTTTTATGAATAAAATGTTCTATAAATCAGGCTATGAATGATATATGAACAAACCCCTCTGTAAAAACCTTCAGAATATAGATAGGAATGAAACTGGAAAGTTTGATGGATGTAAGTGCTGAAGTGGAGATTTCTGGCTCAGAGTCTGAGAGAAAACTCATTTTGAGAAAACGGCCTTTAAAGATATAGATTGTAAAATTATTTTGAAGACACTACAGGTGAATAGGGTACAAAATTAACTAATAGATGTCACCATGAAATCTCCCCAATTGATTACTTACATTAAAACAATTATTTTTTGTATTACAAGTTTTATGTTTAAATATGCAAATGAGGCGTTATCTAATGCTACCTTTTGGTGAATTTAGGAGAAATCTACAGACGCAAATCTACAAGGTAGTAAAATAAACACCTAAATGTGTGTTTTAGATGTTTTCTCTCCACTCGTCTGAAAGAAGACATGTTATGGAAGCAAAATAGACAGAAATCTCAAAATCAACCAGTGCATGAAAAACAATGTTTTTGCCTGGATTGTTTAAAATCATTTTTACCCACATTTCATGTCCCGACACATTCAAAAGTTGTGTTCCCTGCTGCAAATATATTTGTTCAGATCTTGTTGTGACAAGGACAGGTAAAAAAAAATGTCTTTATTATTATCAAGTTACAGGGCAAATTGTATTTTTAGAGTCCAATTCAAATCAGATTTTACCTGTTTTTTAATGTTCAAAATAATCACCCAATATATTCCCAGATGTATTATTGAAAAATAAACAAATATAATGATCCTTAGGAGTTATACTTCTGGGGTCTGGGTCAGATATGATATCAAGATATTTT
>CAKAKR010064572.1:0-29002 GCA_916700685.1 Adelosebastes latens | reverse complement strand
AAATAACTTCAACTGGAATTTGAAAACGCGTTTTGCTGCTGTGTGGCACAAAAGAGAGGAACTGCAGTTATTTCATGATGGTTACGGCTGTCAGTTGTGCCAACAACACAACATTAAACTTAAAAATAAAAAATAAAACATTATTAAAAATGTTAAAATAAAAAATAAATAAATAAATAAAATAAAAATAAATAAATATGAAAAATAAATAAAAAATAGAAATAGAAAATAGAAAAAAAAAAAATAATAACTTCAACTGGAATTTAAAAACGCGTTTTTCTGCTGTGTGGCACAAAAGAGAGGAACTGCAGTTATTTCATGATGGTTATTTGTTTTAAAAATAAAACATTATTAAAAATGTTAAAATAAAAAAAAAAAATATATATATATATATTTATGTAAATACATATATATATATATATTTATATTTATATATTTGATATATATACATTTGATATATATATATATTTTTTTTATTATAAGGTTTTATTATTAAGTACAAGTGCATGTACATTTACACTAATTATGTTTCAGCCAATCAACTGCAAGTGATGCTCAGACCTGCCTACGTCACAGACTGATGACACGCCCACCAGGCTTTTGTCTTTTCAAACATTTCCGCAAAGTTTCCAAACTGCTGCTGCTGCTTCCTCTCATTGAACCGGGATTTCTTTAGCTGTTTGGACGTAGAAAACTTTATAACAACAATGAGTGATATCAAGCCGAACGACTCAGCTCCAGCTGAAGAGGAGAAAGACTGGGCTGCGGCCAAAGCTTTCTTTGACAACCTCAAAACAAACAAACCCAGACCTGTAAGTACTTTACTGAAGAGTTTTATGAGCTTGTGTGCTAGCTGCTCATACTTTCTTGCATACTTCTTGCATGTTTATTTTCTCCCATCCATCCACTTCCAGCCCAAACCCCAGTATGCTGTCACCGTGGCCGTGTCCTCTCGGACCCTGTTCAACATGGTGGCAGAGAGGAAGATCTATGAGGAGGAGGGAGTAGAGAAGTACGTGGCTTATCAGGTGGAGCACGAAAACGAGCCTCTGATGCCGGGAGCTTCTTTCCCCTTCGTCAAGGTAGGAAGGCCTGTTGAGCACCCCGGTAGTAGTGTCTACCTGCTGCATGCCTGTCTCTGTCTGCAGGGCGTGGTGCCTGAAGAGCCTGTTGTTGCACCTATAAATGCCAATGTTAATGACAATCCACACCAGTAAAACTTGCTTGGTCTCTGATAACAGACTGCAGGAGTCAGAGCTTAACCTCCCACCTTGATCCACATCTGGAGTCCAGTTTTAGTGCTCACAGACACACAGCTGTAATGTTACATCCATAGGGCCACACCTCAGTCAGGTATTTTGATTTTGGCACAGATCCAGTTATAAAACTGTGAAAGTGAAAATGTCTAGGAAAGACACAATTTCGTTCCTAATTTTCATATTTCTTAAATGTCTGTTTATTAATTATTTAAATAGAATAGATATCATCCACCTCTGATATGATGGAGGTTCCTCATCGGCTTTTTAAAGGTCCCATATCATGCTCATTTTCAGGTTCATACTTGTATTTTGTGTTTCTACTACAACATGTTTACACGCTGCAATGTTTAAAAAAACCTACTTTATTTTCCTCATACTGTCTGCTGGAATATACCTGTATTCACCCTCTGTCTGAAACGCTCTGTTTTAGCGCATTTCAACGGAATTGCAATGGAATTGCGTTGCTAGGCAACCGTTTGGGTCCATGTTTACTTCCTGTCAGCTGATGTTATTCACATACACTGCAACAGGAAATAAACTGGAACACATTTGGAATGTTTACGTTTAAAATTGTGTCAAGGGTCTAAATATTGTATATTTGTGACATCATAAATGGACAGAAATCTTAACGGCAACAATGACCCGCTAGCTGTACATTATCCAGCTTATTACACGGCTACTTACTTAACAAATCAATAATTTGACACAAAAACGGTCCGCCAGAGCTCGACATCAGAACTGCGTCCATAGCAACGGTCTGTTATACACGGCAACAGATTACAGATTAGTGATTTCTTTAGTAAGTAGCTGTGTAATAAGTAAGGGATAATGGACAGCTAGCAGGTCATTGTTGTGAAATGAACCCCTTAAGTTCGGGGTTTATTTCACAACAATGACAGGCTCCCTTTACATTATCCCTCACTCATTACACAGCTTTGTTGAATACATGATTCTGATCGGTCAATCGCGGCGTTCAACGGTCTGTTATTTCTTTATAACGGACCGTTGCCATGTATAACAGACCATTGCTATGGGCGCAGTGCTGATGTCGGGCTGTGGCGGACCGTTTTTGTGTCAAATTGTTGATTTGTTAAGTAAGTAGCTGTGTAATAAGCTGGATAATGTACAGCTAGCAGGTAATTGTTGTGAGATAAACCACGACAGGGCGATGCAGCTTCCCCGACGCGAATTTCACAACAACGCTGTACATTATCTCTTACTTAATTAAAGACAAATCAATCCAGACTTCCCCCTGCTGATTATTATGTACAGTGCCAGGAGACAAAATAAGGGAAGTCCTTATCAAACAATCTTTGCTTTCAAAACTGAAATACTCCTTCTTGAAATGCAGTCACACAGGTCATGAAGTCACACCATTCTTCAGCCAGAAAATAGACATTTTTAGGATTTTTATTTTAAAGGATGAAGGAGTCATAGATCACTTTATATCCAACATCCAGGCAGGTTTAAGTTCGGTAACAGGTCTTTGTCCTTTGTCACTGAGTAATTAGGTAACAGCTGACGAATACAAGATTATTTTACAGTGACAGGGTGCAATCACTCTTCCCTGGATGTTCCTCTATTATTCCAATTTGCTGAACACTTTCAAGAGTGGTCTGATGAACACCAGGCCTGCACAATCACAGGCTCTGACTGGACATCAATCCACCTTTATACACCTTTTCATTGCCAGTCTGGCAACAGCTGTGGTCCAACTACTGCAGTAACATACATTGCAACAGGTAATACAACATTTAGAATGTTTATGCTGATACAATTTTGGCCTATATATATATATATATATATATATATATAAAAATATATATATATGTCTTTTAAAAGCTTAACTGAAAGAAAGCTGTGGTCTAATGTTGTAATGTTTGTGTTGTAACCTCACATCCTGTCTCTTGATGTAATAAAAGCGATCCGTCCTCTCACACAGGCGTTGATGACTGTCAACTCTCGACTGAGGGAGCTCTACCCGGACAGCGAGGAGCTGTTTGACATCGTCTTAATGACTAACAACCATGCCCAAGTGGGAGTGCGCCTCATAAACAGCATTAATCACTACGGTACGCTGCGTCTTAAACCAGACATTGTTGATTGGTTAGCACGGCAGCGGCGGCGGTGGCGGCTCGCCCGCTGCAGCAACAAGCATAATCAGTCTAGTAATTACACACTAGAAGTGAAGAGGAGCTGTTATAGTGTAATTAAAATGGGACTTCTTTCTTTGCACATCTCCAACTTGCTTTTCTACTTTCAGATTTGACCATAGAGAGATTCTGTATGACCGGAGGGAAAAGTCCTATAGGCTACCTGAAGGCCTACATGACCAACCTGTACCTCTCCAAGGACTCAGAGAAAGTCACAGAGGCCATAGAGGAAGGTGAGTGATGCTGCTGCTGGATTACATAACCCTGATTTCTATCACACACACACACCGTGTTTTCATACACGAGTTACTTTCAGCAGCCTCGAGACGTATTTGTACTTCGCTCATATTTACACACTTGCATGTTGACTCATTCACGCTGTTGAGGGAAACCTCGACCCCTCGCTGTGCAGCAAGACGGAGCTGGTTGGAGACAGCCTGTGATTTATGGCTCCTTGTTGTCCAAATGCACACAAAACAAACAAAAAAATGAAACACTGGCTTTCAGATGTAGACCTGGAATTAAGAAAAGTTTGATAATCGATGAAAGTCGCTTATCAAGCAAGGTTTCTAATCATTTGCAGTTTCTAAATGGGAGAATCTGCTGCTTTTATCTGTTTTGTATCACTGTGAATTGAATATCTTTGGGTTTTTGACTATTGGTCGGTCAAAACAAAAACTTTTGGCTCTGAGAAATTGTGACGGGAAGGCATATGATTTATTCTATGTAAGGGATAATGTACAGCGAGCCGGTCATTGTTGTGAAATAAACTCCGACAGGACGATGCGGCGATGGACCCCGATGGGAAGGGGTTTATTTCACAACAATGACCCGCTAGCTGTACATTATCCTGCTTATTACACGGCTACTTACTTAAGAAATCAATAATTTGACACAAAAACGGTCCGCCAGAGTCCGACATCAGAACTGCGCCCATAGCCACGGTCTGTTATACATAGCAAAGGTCTGTTATACATAGCAAAGGTCTGTTATACATAGCATCGGTCTGTAATACATAGCAACGGTATGTTATAAAGAAATAACAGACCGTAGCATGCCGGGATTGACCAATCAGAATCGAGTATTCAACAAAGCCGTTCTTTTGGGTGGGAAAGAAGTCATATTTCAGAACTTTCCTTTAACGTCTGTGGTAGCTGAGAGACCTGAACTGTGTAGATATATAACATTTGAATCTCTTCATTGAAAGACAGAGTAATCAAACCTAACGTGGAAGTTGAAACAATGTAAAAAAAACAGGAAGTTGAAAATGCCTGCAGCTGTGAGGTATCAAATTTTCTCCATGAAACATAGCGATGGAAGCATATGTTTAACCCTTTCCCTCCTCTCCTTCAGGCATCGCGGCAGCCACAGTGTTTTGCGCAGAGACTGAGACCGACTTGAGCGACACTGAGCTGAGAGTGGCGTTTGATGGCGACGCCGTCCTCTTCTCTGACGAGTCGGAGATCATCGTGAAGCAACACGGCCTGGACACTTTCTTTGAGCACGAGAAGGAGTTTGAAGACAAACCTCTCGCTCAGGTAACTGATTATTTGTTTCTGTGTACTTAACATCTCTTTGTGCAAACTGTTTATACAGAATATACCGTATACAAAAATAGCCTTATATTGATCTTCATGTTTATAAGGAAGTTGTTATCCAATGCTGGTCCTTCCTCTCTAATCGCAGCTATGATCAAGCAATCAGGTCCTAACCTTAATTACTATGGTTACCAAACAGTTAAGATAGGATATACAAGTTAAGTTTCTGTAATAGGGCTCCTGCTCTGCTGGCATCAGGCATCATTTTTGTCCTTGTGCGCCCTTGTGTGTGTGTGTGTGCATTTAGTTCCTCTTTTCTCTGCTTATCTTTCCCTGTGTTCCTTATTTCAAACCATGTTAAATTAACTTGACTCTTTGGCTCTTTCAGGGTCCCTTAAAGTGTTTCCTGGAGGCTTTGGGGAAGCTCCAGAGAAAATTCTACGCCAAGAACGAGCGCATAAACTGTCCCATCCGAACCTTCCTGGTGACGGCCCGCAGCGCCGCCAGCTCCGGGGCTCGCGTCCTGAAGACTCTCCGCAGCTGGGGCCTGGAGATCGACGAGGCGCTCTTCCTGGCCGGCGCTCCCAAAGGGCCGTTGCTGCAGAAAATAAAGCCGCACATCTACTTCGACGACCAGATGTTCCACATCGAGGGGGCCAAAGAAATGGGAACCGTATCTGGTCACGTCCCCTACGGGATCGGACAGAAGTACCACAAGGGGAAACTCATCGAGCAGCCCGGGAAAAAGTAACAACCTTAAACTGGTTAAATTGTGAAACATCCACTACGTTGTCCCCTGCATATAAAGAGATTTCTCATGAATGCAATATTTTATTTTGGAGCAAAATGATCTGTTAAAAGAATAACAGCAAATTTAGAGGATTTAAGTAAATAATTGGTAATGCCGTCTACAAAACGTCCTACTTTTTGGGGTTTTATCAAATATTTCTACGGTTTCCATTAGGATGGGGTGTTATTGATGAGTGGGGGAAGCAAGAGTTACACTAGGTGCCACACTCTGTTTCACTTAATACTGTTCTGGAAAAGAAACACCTGGTTCATTAACCTATCGGGGCCTTTTAACCGTACTATCTATGCACCTGTTTACCTTTTGTGAGGGCTTTTTTTTCTCATTTGCATTTGGGTTTATGTCATTTTCTTTACACTTTTATACAACACGTGTTTGTTTTATTTATCTTAGATAGGGAACAGGAATCGCGAAGCATTCTGGGGCACTCTGCCATTTTCGGAGGGTAGCGTACGGAGCTGCTGTAGCTGTCCGATGGCCAGTTTATGTATATGACATTAAGATCTACAAGCCAAATGCCAACTACACAACCATCTGGACAAAGATAAGTTAATGTTATGCTAACTGAATACTAACAAAACGTTGGCTAATAGTGCATATTTAATCTACAGGTATCTTGCAAAATGCAACCCGTAACGTTAGCCAGCCTTTGTGTCTGACTGTACGCTGTATATACTACAATTCGGCTTTTGAATGTTATTCACTGTGCAGTGTTTTGTGTTATCTTTTGACACTGTGCAGTAAACAGCCAGCGGATGGAACTCTTATGGTACGTGTCCACAGCCTCCGTCCTTTCCACGCTTCCCATTCATTGTCTATGTCAGCAGCCGTGCAATGCATTCTGGTAGCGTGGCGGTGCGATTCGAGAGACGGGGCGTCACGTCGGCCGCTTCTCATTTGCATAAAGTTGAGGTCTAGGCTACTTTATGCAAAACACCTGCGACCTCTGGAAACTCCCGAGGAACTTTTAAATTAAGCGTTGTCGCTCCAAAATAAAGACAGATTTACCAACTGCATGGCTTATTTCGAAATGTTTCCAGAAACACATTTCGGTGAACTATTTTCGTGATATAAGAGAAGAAAAATTTTCAAACAAGCCGCCATGTTCGTTCCAGTTTGAAAGCTGGGAGCAGCAGCTCACAAGGGAAAGCGTTCGTCCAATCAGGTGCCGAGTGCCTTGCGTCTAGTGGCAGCCCATCAAGCGTCAAATGCTGGGAAGCGAGGCGATCCCTCGCGATAAAAACGTCCCTGTGGACACGTACATCACCCTTTATCCTCCAAAAATGTCCGACTTGCTGTCGGTGACTTCACATTCCCATTCCCTATCGGTCCTTGGCATATTGACCAGAGTGGGAGAATGTATCTGCTGTAGTAGCCGTTTTTTTTGCATTGGCTCTTTTAGAGACTTGAAATACACCAACCAGGTAAAAATAGGCAATTCCAACTCAATATTTCCAACGTTTTTGCTGTCTGGTATAGATTTAGCACATTTAATAGGACATATTAAAATCAGGTATTAGTTTTAAAGGGACATTTATAAGGATTGAATGTCTGTGGCTTATAGGAAACACTGATGCTGTTTGACTTTGTTACTGTCTTTGTTGTTGATGCGCACAAACGTCATAAAACATTTTATATTTGTCCTCAAACTTTTATACTCATGACTTGTTTACGCTTTTACACTGTATCTGGATATCAGGCAGCACACTGTAACCACACCTTTCTGTCACATAGTGTTTTTACATAGGACTGAATACCTATAATGCATATGTTTGCAGATTGCATTTTATGTATTTCATATTGCAAAATGATGTTTAAGTTACACTTGTTTGTAAATATTCACATCATATCCGGTAACACTTTCACAGTGCCAGATCATGTGATGTTTTGCATTGATTGTAGTCATGTTCACAATAACATGTTTGCACCATTTTTCACTTTTCTATACTCTGATTTATATCTAATATCTTTAAGTGTTGAGTGCAAAGGAATAAAGGAGCGTGGAGGAACCACAGTGGCTGTCAGTGGTGTAAAGTAATTAAGTACATTTACTCACAGTTTTGAGGTGCTTCTACTTTACTTGAGTATGTCCATTTTATGCTGCTTTATACTTCCAATCTGCTACGTTTCAGAGAGAAATATGGTACTGTTTAAGCGCTACATTAAAGCTGCAGTGGGTAGAAATGGAGCAAATATGATTAAAGAAAAAGTTATTTATATAAAACGGACACTATGTCCTGACAGTAGTGCATGAGACATTAAAAAAATCATGTTCCTCTTTGTCCTCCGGTGTCCTCCGTCCCACAGACTGGAGGAAAATAATCAATCAGAGCCAAGCTGGAGCCTTGCCGTCTATGTATAATAATATATCAGTCACAGGAGGCATTTTCCTTTTGATACGTTTTGCATTTGGCTGATAATGCTTCTCTACTTTTACCTTTACAATGTTGTATTGATACTTTTACTTAAGTAAAGGATCTGGGTACCACTGTTCTTTGTACATCTCTGCAGTAGATGGTGCTGTTTAGCTGTAATTGTCCACCTGCTCCATCGCCCTACAGCCTGTGTTTGGCAAGGGGTCACTTCCCTTTGAAAGTAAACTTGCTGAGGTCAAAGTTCAGCAGCTTGTCTTGGGGCAGATCTGTCCTGTCATTGCTCTTCAGTGTCTGTCCAACCTCAGCTGATGGAGATCAACTCTCATCTTACATGCACCTGATGAAAGAAGCCACAAGAGGGAGCTCCTGTTTAACTAGATTGGGGTTTTAAAGAGTGGCGCAACCACCAAAGAAACCCCACTTTTACATTTTCTGAAGTATATAGTCTCCAGAAGAAGGAAAAGGGGAGAAAACATCACCAGAAAAGATCATTTTAGACTTAAAAGTGAAATGAAAATAAAGTGTAAAACAATCCTCAAGAAAATTAAAATCCACAAAAGACAAAAAAAAACCTCTTTTACATCTTACATAGTGTACAATGCTTTGACGTATATTTCCTCCTTATTTTAATAACTGAGCTCCCACTCGGCCCACTTTATCCAGGTACCAAAATATCACTGCAAAGCACAGCAAGAATAAAATGCAAATCTCTCTGCTTTCACTGAACTAACATTAGGCCTAATTGGAAGTTAATGAGCTATGTGGTCCCAGATATATTAATAATATCTGAGGTTTATCCTTCTTGGACTAAAATTAATTATATACAGTAGCCTATATAGGCCTATAGCAGAAATAGAATATTTTTTTATGAAGGAGTATTAAGTAGGCTATGTTAAGTAAGTAGGGTGTTTTAACAGACTATCAGATCCTTTACTTGAGTAGTAAGAATACCATACTGTACTACATTAGCCTACAAGTAACAAGTCTTGCATAAAAATGTTACTTAAAAGAGTACTCCACATATTTAATATTTCACTCTTAGGCTATAACATTGTCAGACTATTGATAAATATTTTTTAAAAAGTATCAAAATCCAGAACAGGACCAGATTCCTCTTTCTTGACAAAACTTAGTTCCTACATTACCCACAATGCAACTCAACCGCCAACAGGGTCGTGTCTAGAAGGTAACCCATAATAATAATAATTATTATTATTATCATTATAATAATAATAAATAAATTAATTATAAATCTAATTATGATATTATTAATATAATCATAATCATAATAAATAATAGATCATTATATTAATTGTGAAATTTGATCTGAGAGCTGCAAAAACTTGCAAAAACTCTTGCGAGACTCGAGATCGATGCCTAACCTTAACTATTCCTAACCTTATCCATCTCGCGAGAGTTTCCCCCAACTTGCGGGTTCCCTTCTAGACACTACCCGCCAACAGTTGGAGCAGTGGATAGAACAGGGGTCAGCAACCTTTACTATCAAAAGAGCCATTTTAGGCAAAAAAAAAAAAAAAAAATCTGTTTGGAGCCGCAAAACATTTGAGCATTGTGATGAAGGTAACACAGTTTATAGTCTCAGTATATAGTATACAAGTCTAATGCAGTGAGGGCCAAAGTACAAATGTACTATGGAGTATTAGGGCCACATTGAGGGAAAAAAAATCTGAGATTATGAGAATAAAGTCGTAATTTAACGAGAAAAAAAGTCATAATTTACGAGAATAAAGTCATAACTTTACAAGAAAAAAAGAAAATAACATGTAAAATTACTACTTTATAATACTACGACTTTTTTCTCATAAATTTATGACTTTATTTTCATAATATTATGACTTTATATCGAAATCTCAGATTTATTTTTTTTCCTCAATGTGGCCCTAATGCTCCGTCGTACCATAGACCTACAACAATGATAAATAAAAATGAAAATGTAAACAAAGAAACAGTTATTCATTTCCATTTTTATAAATCCACAGGGAGCCACTGGAGAGGAGCTAAAGAGCTGCAGGTTGCTAAGAGACCCCTGGGCTAGAAGAAAGCCCTTAAACTTGGGAAAGTCTCCTGAGATTGTTAAGGTTATGCATTGATCTCGATAGGTCGTCGGGCAGAGAGTCTCGCGAGAGTTTAAACAAGTTTCGCGTCAGTTTGCCCTCATCTCGGGTGTTTGGGTGTGTTATGCTAGCAGCTAGCTAATGTAGCCTGGAGCACCTAGCCTCAAGCAGAGATGAGGAGGCTACAGACGTCTGGTAAGGTCACTTTTTTAACTCCAACACTATATTTGTTTGTTTTTCAAACTTATAGTCTTCAGACCGAACCGAATATGACTCAACTGACATCATTTGAGGCAATTAATTATCAAGTCTGGCGCAGCTAACGTTAGCTAGCTAGTAGCTACATACAGTAGCTAACATTACTCCCCAAGTCCGCCCTTTTAAAATGTAAAGTTTTATCAGCAAAATGTACTTAAAGGGACTATTTGTAACTTTTTAAGCGTATAAATGTAGCGGGTGCCGGTGTCTCCTCTGCTCTCTCCGGCTGCGGGCGGACAGAGCAGGGAGACATGCTGCAGAGCCCCGCTGCTTCAGCCTGCACTTAGGCAGGAAAAGCCAACACTAGGATCAGATCTAAATCATGTTCATGGAGAGACCTTCGTCTGGTCAGCTAACATTACTGCCAAGCAGCTGAAATATAGAGGGATATTGTGCTTTTAGTTGACGTGTGTCGCCTCACTGTTTAGAACGATGCTCGTTCAGGTATATTTAGAGCGAGCAAGCGCGAGCCCGACGCTGACTTTCGTTGATTTCACGGCCACAGGTGTCGCTGTTAAGAAGCATTTCTGAAAGTTACAAATAGTCCCTTTAAAGCATCAAAAGTACTATATTTCCCACTAAAATGTGCTGGAGATACTTTACAATAGTATTTCCATGTTATACTTCTACTCCTCTACACTACATTTCAGAGGGAAATATTGTACTCTTCACTCAGCCACTATAGCTTTTTGATTTTACATTAAAAAATGAGCTTATAAAATACATTTAAAGGGACTGTTTGTAACTTTTTAAGCTTATAAATGTACTGGGTCGGGACACATGACCACGCGCGCCTGCTTGTGGCCGGAGTCTCTGCTCCACTGCCTGCTTGCCTTCACTCACACACCGCCTGCGTTCTCGCTGACTCGCTCCACCTCTAGACGTGAACGCGCGCAGAAGAGTTAGTTTATTTCTGAGAATATCTAGTGAATGTACAGTGGACGTTTGTGCAGAAATAAATGCTGCAGCTCCTCCAGACCAACAGAGATTTTCCGTGTCTTGTGAAGTGACGGGGCTCTGCAGAGAGAAACGTTATCAGTGGCATCCGGTAGGAGACGGTAACGATACTCGCTGCTCAGCCCCGGCACTGACCCGCTTTTCCTGCTTCAGCCTCAAAGCCAACACTAGGATCAGCAGTGATTCATGGAGAGACCTTCGTCTGGTCAGCTAACATTACTGCCTAGCAGGTGAAATATAGAGTGATATTGTGGTTTTAGCTGACGTGTGTCGCCTCACTGTTTTGACCGATGCTCGTTCATGTCTATTTAGAGCGAGCAAGCGCGAGCCCGACGCTGACTTTCGTTGACTTAACGGCCACAGGTGTCGCTGTTAACAAGCATTTCTGAAAGTTACAAATAGTCCCTTTAATCTGAAAAGTAAATAAAAAAAGTAATAATTAAAAAATAAAAAACATATATATATATATAAATATATACATATATATTTATATGTATATATTTGATATATATACATTTGATTTTTTTATTATTAAGTTTTATTATTAAGTACAAGTACATGTACATTTACACTAATTATGTCCGTTACTCGTAAATTCGTGAGCCTAGTTTGATAGCTCAGGGCTGATGCCCTTTTCTATCAATAGGAGATCGTTGGAGGGACGAGAGAGGAGATAGAAGAGGGGCCCTGTTGGTGGCCCGGCCAGATGAGGAGTTTTTTTTCTTTTTTCTTTTTTTCTTCCTTTCTTCCTTTTCCTCATAACAAAACAAAATAAAATGAAGTATGGATAAAACAAAATGGAGAGAAAAATAAATTAAAGAAAGACAAATAAATTTAGAAATAAAGAAAAATAAACAAATAAATAAACAAACAAAGAAAAAAACTTTAAAAAACTTTAAATAAGCCAACATAACTGGGCAAGATCAATATCATGTGACTGTGTGTGTGCGCTTGAGAGGGGTGGCTGGCTGCCAGTCAGGGTGCAAATCAAATTAAGGCAAGATTAAAAAGAATAAAATAAAATAAAGTAAAATAAATATAAATAGGTAGATAGATAGAAGTAAAAGAATGATGGCTAAAAGGATGATGTTTAATATGATGATGGATAAAAAGATGATGTTTTAAAAGAGAATGACAGACGAGAAAGGATGATGTGGTTGTATGGTGGGCGTGGAGCCCACCAGGCTTTTTTCTTTTAACACATTTCCGCAAAGTTTCCAATCTGCTGCTGCTCCTTCAGCTGTTAGGACGTAGAAAACTTTATAACAATGAGTGATATCAAACCAAACGATTCAGCTCCAGCTGAAGAGGAGAAAGACTCGGCTGCAGCCAAAGCTTTCGCTGACAACCTCAAAACAAACAAACCCAGACCTGTAAGGATTGCTGAAAAGTTTTATGAGCTTGTGCACATACTTATTTGCATACTTCTTGCATGTTTGTTTTCATCCACTTCCAGCCCAAACCCCAGTATGCTGTCACCGTGGCCGTGTCCTCTCGGACCCTGTTCAACCAGCTGGCAGAGAGGAAGATCTACGAGGAGGAGGGAGTAGAGAAGTACGTGGCTTATCATGTGGAGCACGAAAACGAGCCTCTGATGCCCGGAGCTTCTTTCCCCTTCGTCAAGGTAGGAAGGCCTGTTTGAACCACGCATTGAACCATTTGCATGCCTGTCTCTGTCGGCAGGGCGTGGTGCCTGAAGAGCCTGTTGCTTCACCTGCTCTATGCCAGTTAATGACAATCCACACCAGGAAAAACTTGCTTGGCAAAAAACTCCTCCAACCTTGATCCACATCTGGAGTCCAGTTTTAGTGCTCACAGACACACAGCTGTAATGTTACACCCATAGGGCCACACCTCAGTCAGGTATTTGGATTTTGGCACAGATCCAGTCATAAAACTGAAAGTGAAAATGTCTAGGAAAGACACAATTTCGTTCCTAATTTTCATATTTCTTAAATGTCTGTTTATTAATTATTTAAATAGAATAGATATCATCCACCTCTGATATGATGGAGGTTCCTCATTGGCTTTTTAAAGGTCCCATATTGTGCTCATTTTCAGGTTCATACTTGTATTTTGTGTTTCTACTACAACATGTTGCTGTTTTTTCTGCATTGGCTCCTCTATAGACTTTCACCAGCCAGGTAAAAATGGGCCATTCCAACTCTATATTTCCAACATTTTTGCTGTCTGGTATAGATTTAGCACATTTAATGGGACATATTAAAATCAGGTATTAGTTTTAAAGGGACATTTATAAGGATTGAATGTCTGTGGCTTATAGGAAACACTGATGCTGTTTTACTTTGTTACTGTCTTTGTTGTTGATGCGCACAAACTTCATTAAACTTTTTATATTTTTCCTCAAACTTTTATACTCATGACTTGTTTACGCTTTTACACTGTATCTGGATATCAGGCAGCACACTGTAACCACACATTTCTGTCACGTTATAGTGTTTTTACATAGGACTGAATACGTATACTGTGTATGTTTGCAGATTGCATTTTATGTATTTCATATTGCAAAATTATGTTTAAGTTAAACTTGTTTGTAAATATTCATATCATATCCAGTAACACTTTCACAGTGCCAGATCATGTGATGTTTTGCATTGATTGTAGTCATGTTCACAATAACATGTTTGCACCATTTTTCACTTTTCTATACTCTGATTTATATCTAATATCTTTAAGTGTTGAGTGCAAAGGAATAAAGGAGCGTGGAGGAACCTCAGTGGCTGTCAGTGGTGGAAAGTAATTGAGTACATTTACTCTCAGTTTTGAGGTGCTTCTACTTTACTTGAATATGTCCATTTTACAGTACTTTATACTTCTAATATGCTTTGTTTCAGAGGGAAATATGGTACTGTTTAAGAGCTACATTAAAGCTGCAGTGGGTAGAAATGGAGCAAATATGATTAAAGAAAAAGTTATTTTTATAAAACGGTCGCTATATCCTGACAGTAGTGCATGAGACAGGTTATCTGCGTCTCTGCGTCCTCTGGTGCTCCTAATGGCATCTGCAAGATTTCACAGACCGGAGACAACCAATCAGAGCTGAGCTGGAGCCTGCCGTCTATGTATAATAATATATCAGTCACAGGAGGCATTTTACATTTGATATGTTATGCATTTGGCTGATAATGCTTCTCTACTTTTACTTTTACAATGTTGTATTGATACATTTACTTAAAAGGATCTGGGTACCACTGTTCTTTGTACATCTCTGCAGTAGATGGTGCTGTTTAGCTGTAATTGTCCACCTGCCCCATCGCCCTACAGCATCGTGTTTGGCAAGGGGTCACTTCCCTGTGAAAGTAAACCAGCTGAGGTCAAAGTTCAGCAGCTTGTCTTGGGGCAGGTCTGTCCTGTCATTGCTCTTCAGTGTCTGTCCAACCTCAGCTGATGGAGATCAACTCTCATCTTACATGTACGTGATGAAAGAAGCCACAAGAGGGAGCTCCTGTTTAACTAGATTGGGATTTTACAGAGTGGAGCAACCACCAAAGAAACCACACTTTTACATTTTCTGAAGTATATAGTCTCCAGAAGAATGAAAAGGGGAGAAAAACATCACTAGAAAAGATCATTTTAGACTTAAAAGTGAAATGAAAATAAAGTCTAAAACAATCCAAGAAAATAAAAATCCACAATAGACAAAAAAAAATCTTTTACATCTTACATAGTGTACAATGCTTTGAGATATATTTCTTCCTTATTTTAATAACTGAGCTCCCACTCGGCCCACTTTATCCAGGTACCAAAATATCACTGCAAAGCACAGCAAGAATAAAATGCAAATCACTCTGCTTTCACTGAACTAACATTAGGCCTAATTGGAAGTTAATGAGCTATGTGGTCCCAGATATATTAATAATATCTGAGGTTTATCCTTCTTGTACAAGAATTAATTATATAAGGTAGCCTATATAGGCCTATAGCAGAAATAGAATCTTTTTTTATGAAGGAGTATTAAGTAGGTTATGTTAAGTAAGTAGGGTGTTTTAACAGACTATCAGATCCTTTACTTGAGTAGTAAGGATGCCATACTGTACTTCATTAGACTACAAGTAAAAAGTCTTGCATTGAAAATGTTACTTAAAAGAGTACTCCACATATTTAATATTGCACTTTTAGGCTATAACATTGTCAGACTAGTGATGAATAGTTTTTAAAAAGTATCAAAATCTAGGACAGAACCTGATTCCTTTCTTGACAAAACTTAGTGCCTACATTACCCACAATGCAACTCGACCGCCAACATTATTAATCTTATTAATGTTATATTAATATATTGTAATAATATTATTAATATAATATTAATATATATTAATAATATTATAAATATTATTAATATATTATTAATATAATATTAATATAACATTAATATAATATTAATAAAATTAATAATATTATTAATAATAGATCATTATTATATTAATTGCGAAATTTGATCTGAGATCTGCAAAAACTTGCAAAAACTCTCGCGAGACTCAAGATCAATGCCTAACCTTAACTATTCCTAACTATACCCATCTCGCGAGAGTTTCCCCAGCTTACGGGTTCCCTTGTCGACACTACCCGCCAACAGTTGGAATAGTGGCTAGAAGGGAGCCCTTAAACTTGGCAAAGTCTCGCGAGATTGTTAAGGTTGGCATTAATCTCGATAGGTCGTCGGGCAGCGAGTCTCGCGAGAGTTTTTGCAAGTTTTGCGTCAGTTGGCTCTGGCTCAGGTGTTTGGGTGTGTTATGCTAGCAGCTAGCTAATGTAGCCTGGAGCAGCTAGCCTCAAGCAGAGATGAAGAGCTACAGAGGTCTGGTAAGTTCACTTTTTTTAACAAAATGTACTTAAAGTATCAAAAGTAAAAGTACTCAATGCAGAAAAGTGATAAAATGTCTTCAATGTCTGTATTAAATGTCATATTATTGGATTATTGTTGCTGCAATAATGTGTGAATAGCATTTGATGTTGTTAGCTAGTAATGGTGGAGCTAATTTTAACAGTTTTATACAGGCTAGGCTACTATTTGGTAGTTTAATGTAATAAAGTATCATATTTTTATTTACATTTTTTTTTTTAAACAATATTTTTATTGAATTTTACATATAGACATATCCATATATACACATACAGACAGAGACTAACAATATTAATAATTAAATTATACAATGAAATGTTTAGTCAGAATTTCAAAGAAAGAGAGACATGACATTTCATGTATTTCTCTTATCTAACAAAGAAAACAGAAAATAAAAGATAAGACAAAATAAGAAAATACCTCAAAGAAGAAGAACAAAAAAACAAACAAAAAAAACAACACTAAAGTATAATATTTTATAAGATCATGATATGTTTTGCATTAAAAAAATCTGCAAAGTAACTAGGCAATAGCTGTCATAAATGTAGTGGTGTCAAAAGTACAATATTTCCCTCTGAATGTGGTGGAGATAGTTTACTTGAGTATTTCCATTTTATACTTCTACTCCACTACTCTACATTTCAGAGGGAAATATTGTATTTTTCCCTTCACCACTATACATTAATGTAAAATTTAGTAGATTTTACATAAAAAAAACAACTTATGATGAGCTTATAAAATACATTTAAGTCATGTTAAAAATTATTGGGTCCCAAAATTGATCTCTTATAAAAAGCAGTATCTATTTGGGGACGCTTGATAACATTTAAAGTAACTACATCTGTCATAAATGTAGTCAAAAGTACAATATTTCCCTCTGAAATGAGGTGGAGATACTTTACTATCGTATTTCCATTTTATACTTCTACTCTACTACATTTCAGAGGGAAATATTGTACATTTTACAAAATGTGGTGGAGACACTTTACTTTAAGTATTTCCATTTTATACTTCTACTCCACTACGTTTCAGAGGGAAATATTGTACTTTTCACTTCACCACTATACATTAATGTGACATTTAGTATATTTTACATTAAAAAAACCAACTCATAATGAGCTTATAAAATACATTAAAGTCATGTTAAAAATTCCCAAAATGTATCTCTTGCAAAAAGCAGTGTCTATTTGGGGACGCTTGATAACATTTAAAGTAACTACATATGTCATAAATGTAGTCAAAAGTACATTATTTCCCTCTGAAACGCGTCGGATAGAAATATAAAATGAGAAAATACCCTTAATTTGTTTTTAAGTACAGTACTTGAGTTAAAATGTGCCACTGCATTCTGGGTATACAGGAGGGACATATTTTTAGTGACTTTCATCATCCTATTTCCCTTGGTGCAATGTTTGGACTTAGCAACAGGCATTTTTACCAATTTTGTCACTATGGTAATGGCGGTGAATATTGTTTCCTGCCTAGAGACCATGAGGAGGACAAGCTTGTGAGGCTTAAAGCCGAATGCTCAGGGGGAGCCAGGATTTATTTTTATTTTTTATTATATTTTTCTACAGTTGAGTTATTCATCTTGTCAGTAGAGCATCTTTGCAGCGAGGCATGGTTTTGTCAGGCAGCAGAGTGTGTGTATGCAACCCTGAGAGCCGCGACCAACCGGCTGTTGCCATGGATACTCGGTGCTGACACCACAAGAACTGTGTAGGCTTGTTGAAGATATAATTAATAACAAAGGATTAAAGGCAAAGGTAGCATGGGGCTCAGTATGAGAAACCTCATCACACAGTTACTATAATTGGCACCCTTTCTATGTGTGTGTGTGTGTGTGTATGTGTATGTGAGGACGCCACAAGAAAAGTTACAGAAAAAATAAGCGTGGAAACAGTACTCTCATACTTGGCTGCTACATTTATCTTCTTGACAAGCAATTTGCTCTAAATATGTTTTCTTGGTTGGTGGCCAGAAACTTGTAGGTAGATGTTTTCTGAAAGTAATTTATTTGGGCCAGCATTACCTTGGTGGGTGCCTCGACGCCTGCATAATGTATATCTTGGGACTATTTATTAAACATAATGAGATAATTGATATCTATTTAATATGCTGTGCACATGGATGTAGAGAAGCTTTGTCTATTGTACATGGAGTACAGGCTAGTTGTTAGTCATGCTACTGGCGTGGCTCTTTGGATGGCAATATTGGTTGATCCAGACTGAAATATCTCAACAGCTACAGGATGGATCGGCATCAAATTTTGTACAGACATTCATGGTCCTCAGTGGGTGAAGCTTAATGACTTTGGTGATCCTCTGACTGTCTGATTGTATAGAAGTCTATGAGAAAATGAGCCTACTTCTCACTTGATTTGTTACCTCAGTAAACATTGTAAACATGAGTTTATGGTCTCAATCACTAGTTTCAAGTCTTCTTCAATACAGCATGATGTTCATTTAGTAAATTATGGTCCCATTTAGAGTCAAATAGACCATAAAGCAGGGGATGCTTTAGGGCGTGGCTACCTTGTGATTGACAGGGCGTCTGGGCGTTGTCCAGTCTGGGCGTGATTTCGTCTTACAACTTTAACCCTTTCACAGTGTGTTTTCAGTTCATGAAAGTTAATATTAACATTTTTGACGCCTAAAATTTCTTATTCAGAGTTTGGTTGTACTTAGCTCCACCCTCTCATGTCACTTTTGGTTGCAGAAAACCAAGATGGCGACAGCCAAAAACCAAGAACCAAACCATTGGGTGATGTCACAGTGATTACGATTGAAGCCTCACGTTCGTCATTTTGGCCATCGGACATAACATGGACAACTCCCAGACCGGACAACGCCATGGCAGCGACCTGTCAATCACAAGGTAGCCACGCCCTAAAGCATATGAAACTAGCGATTGAGACCATAAACTCATGTTTACAATGTTTACTGAGGTAATAAATCAAGTGAGAAGTAGACTCATTTTCTAATAGACTTCTATACAATCAGACTTCTTTTTGAAACCAGAGGAGTCGCCCCCTGCTGGCTATTAGAAAGAATGCAAATTTATCATCATTGGCTTCACTTTTCATAACCAAAGGTTGCTGCCTGCTAAATACCTGCAAAACTAATGCCAATCTGCTTGTGTTGTGTGTTGTGTTGCTAATCAGCGAATGTTAGCATGCTAGCACCAAACATCAGCATGGTCATTGTGAGCATATTAGCATGCTGACATTTGCCCTGCAGGACTGTTGTATTAGACTGCATTAGTTTGAGCTAGGTGTATCTAATGAACTGCACGTTTTTGGACTGCACTTCTCAGAAACCTCAGAGAAGCCACTACCATTCATGATGTCTTCTTTTGTTGAGATTCTGTAGTTGAGGTTGTGGGGGGTCTCTGCAGGTAGAACTCATTTCTTCATCTGTTCAACCATGAAGTCAATCATTACTCGTGATAACAACTTAGTGAATCTGCTGCACGATGCTTCGGTCCCCATTTGCTTTGTGACTGGAGCACACACACAGTGATATGACAGGCTCCGTTGACAGAAAACTGTGGCATGATAATGACATGTATTGAGGTCAGCTGGTCCCCCTCCCCAGTAGCACATCCATATAGAAATATTATCCACTCTGAACCCACAAGAATTAAAGCCATAGATTAAGACGCTGTAAATCTACAGTAGAGTTTATATTCCTCTATAGTCTTTGACTCAGCACAGAGCTGTTGGTTGATGCGATCTACCTATCTATCTATCTATCTATCCATCTATCTATTTATCTACCTACCTACCTACCTACCTACCTACCTACCTACCTACCTACATATCTATCTGATTGAACAGGTTTTGTCTGTGCTAACAGGCTTCCTGTTAGAAACAGATGCTCATGGCCCTTGTGGTATGCATTATGTGCTTCTGTAATTGCTGTCTGACTGATGTTATTGCAGACCTCACTGTGTGTTCTGCGGGGATCCCTGGAAACCTATCTGTACACCTCCAGACTGAGCTGGCCCTTATTCAATTTAGCCCATTCTCATTTGATTTCACAGTGTGGCTCTCTGAAAGCGACCCCACAGGTCCGGAGGCATTGACAAGTGTCTCTGCATGAGATGGATTACAGATGCTGCATCTGATGACACGCTGTTTCCTCATCTTGGCTTTTCATAAGTGCACCTGTTAGCCATTATTGACAGGTACAAGACACAGTTAGTAAGCTCCATGCCCGAACATCCACTATGCAGACCTAAAGATGTGAACAGGTTAAGTGATTCTCTGAAAGTGTTTCCAACAATCTGAAATCAATTGCGCCGGCGTTGCATGTGGTGCTTTAAAGGACGAGCAGGAGAGAGAGGCAGTGGTCCTGCTGATAGCACATTGCTTTAACTTTTAGGTCGGGCTTTCCGGTCCTCTCATACAAGCTATTAGTTCACTGACACATTTGATCAGTTTGTAGGCTAAAAACTAGGGCTGTGAGTCGTTTAAATTATTTAATCGCAAATGAATCACACATTTTTTATCTGTTGTGGGTTTATTCCTTACTTCATGAGCTATTTTGGGATTTATACATTATTATTACATACAAAAATTAAAAAAACAAAGCATTCAAATTGTGATATGGAGGTTGAATACCATGGCAACGGTCGAAGCTTCGAAGCATTCAGGTCAGCCCTACATCAAACTGACCTCCTATCCTCCTGTCTGTGTTTAGCATGAGGCTGTGTGGACAGGTGAGAGAGCTGATCTGATGAGGTCGAGCAGAGACAAATCACACTGCCATAGTAACAGCTGAGTGGCACAAGGCCACGCTTGCTTCATGGCCAGAGAGAGCTGATCAGCTGTGGCATTTAGTCTGCTCTGCAGGCTTAGTGAGGGAGGCACAAACTGTGGCCCCTGCAGAGGCTCAGCCCAGCCAGGCAGCGACACAACCAGCCAGCGAGGGAAAAGCGCATTCCAACCACCGAGCAAGCAAGCATCACCAATTATCTCCAGCTCTGCGCTTGTAGCAGGAATCCATTTCAGCACCATTACCTCCGGGCAGCCACGGGCTGACTGTCTCTCCCGTCAGGGCGATACTTCTAAATTGGCTCCCACCCCTCTCCTCCTCCTGAGATTGAAAAGAGATTATTAAAGACATTCATCATAGAAGCCTGTCTGGAAAGTCTGAAATTGGTGAGAAATGGCAGCACAATGGCGAAGGGGCCTGAAGAAAGAGGGGAAACAGGATGGAGAAAATGATATAGAGATATGTCTGTGTGCTGAAGGCTTGGTGCTCCTCCCCGGTACCAGACAGGGTGGTCCCTTGGGTTGTCCTGTGAGCCGGCTATAGCTGTAGCAGCATGTGCACAGTGTGGGGCCCAAGTCTGGTGGAACGCATGCGTATAGCCGGCCACCCAGTCATGGCTCAAACCCTACATATCAGATGCGGCGCTAATGATACCCCTGGGGACCGAAACAGTCTGGCTGCTGCATGACAAGATGCACTGTATAGTATATTATCCCTGTCTGATCCAAGGGAAATACTCGGGGAAAGTCTGTATAGGTAGCACAAGTTGAAGGTCTCCTCTGTGGTCTTATGCTCAGACATCAAATTAGATCATAAAGGCTTGAAATATTAAATATTGTTATGGTTAAGACATCTTTGCAGTGTTTCGTTGTGGTGGAATAATACAGGATTGTTGTGCTGGGTGCTGCACTTGGTGGTTTCTCCTGTTGCATATTCTAGAAGACTAATGAGCCTTTGTTTCCAGTTCAGATTTTGTACAAGCATTCATTTTTAACTCATGCTTTAGTTTGGGGTCAAAGAACGTACATTGCTAAGAAGTGAAAGTTAATTATACGTTCCATTGCAACGCCAGCGCCCAGCAGCAGACCTACGCCTTCGCCATTTTAGACTGTAATCGAGTCGACTACCATAATGACACGAGATAAACGTCCACCTACAAAGTGCCGTACAAAAGCAAATTGTCATAATTTTAATGTCTCTACTGAAATGGCCTGTGTTGAACAATAAAAATATTATAAATATGCATACTATTATAACTATTTACTTTCCTACTTATTTGTTTATTTAACTTTTAGCATAAAGCATAAAGTGAGCGATGGACATAAATGGAAGTTAGGAAAATCCAGCACACAGATTTAGAGAGCAATCTCAATCTTTTTCATATCGAGGACCTCCAAAATCGATGTCCAATACACCACAGACCATAGATGTATAAGAGGTGGTGTCCTGTGCTTTTACCCTGCGTGTTAGTAAATAGTCTACACTACATTAAATTATGTTTATGTCATGCTACTATCACTACTAGCTACTGGCTGATAGCCGGTTGTTTGAGAACAGAGACGCTATACATCCACCACGGTACAGGCTTACAGCATACAGTTTTGCCTCTTTGCTTCTATACTCTTTGTTGGGGTCTTACATTAAAGAGACTCCACCTGGCCCGGCTTTTGTATATGTAGCATTTAATTCCCGTCAAACTGCTGCCACTCACTTGCCAATCCCGATCTCTTGCACTCCTCCCATGCTCAGACTAACAGAGGTGTTATTGATGCAGTTATATAATCACCTGAATATTGATGAACAAGAGCTCCAGTATGCCCGTATGAATACACAGCGTTTCAGTATGTGAGAGCTGTCTTCATGATAAAGATTGCATGCATGTATCAGGAGATGATTAAATTAGGAGAAGATACAGAAGTGTCGTAAAATGTGAAACTGTAACAGCAGCTGTGGCTGACAATGACAATGTGTGGAACCTAAAGTGTTTCCATACTTTACTATATGTGTAGTGTTTACCACTTAGGATTTAAAATGTGAGGGTTCAAGTCGTATCCACACTGACCCTCCGCTGTTTTGTATTTCCTCGTTGCGGCCAGTTGCGGTTTGTTTTGGTTGACGGATACGGAACAGATATGACGTCACGTTACTCAGACTACAACAATAAAAGCGGTAACTTCCTTTTACCTCCACATAGACTTAAAGGAAGAAAACATATTAATTCTGGCATTAAAAAATCTATTTCAAAATCGTAAAATGCGATACATAGTGGTGAATCGATTTTTTTCCCACCCCTTATAAATAATTGTGATCTCAATATTGATCAAAATTGTGATTATCATTTTGGCCATAATCGTGCAGCCCTATCAGTAGAAAGTCTTCTTCCATTTCAAACTTACACTGTGTCTTAGAGTTCCTTCATGAGCGCCGCTGTTCTGTTAATGAGAGATATTGATGAGGTTATTGTAATCCATTACTCTACAAGCCCGTCCATTAGTCTGTGTGTCTGTGTGTCAGCTGCCATGTGCTCTGCTGGATCAATGCTCTTCTACGACCACTGACCTGGAAAAAGCTGAAAAAGCTTTGCCTGCTCTGCTATCAATAGACGGTCTAATTAAGAACAGCAACCCTCGGAGTAAGCTCTGCTCGACGAGCAAAGACACTCGCTACGATTGTGCTAAAATCCCCTCTCATTAAATCCAAACCTGAAGCTCCCGCAGATTAACAGCAGAGAAGTTTCACTGTCTTTGGCTTCAGAACGAAAGATACAAGGATATTACGGGCAAATATTAAAAAATCAGCGATAGTTTTGTTAGACTGACCTAATAGGATGTCTCCATAATTCTCCTGCATTAAATTTTAAGTCAAGGATGTCCTTGCTTGACACAGCAAGGGGTTATTCTGGCACTAAAGGAGGCCATCTGTTCAGCCTCGAGTGAAAAGTATTGGATCTCTTCTAGGTCAGGCTTGCACAATAATGAGGTAGGATTGGGGTAGAACTCTTTAAATTTGGGGCTGTCCACTGGACCATGGATCATCTGGCAGCTGCAACAATTAGAGGAAGAACACATCCATGCAGACAGGACTCCATCAGGATGGAGGTGACAAGCAGCACAGCCTGCAGAGCAGCAAAGCAGCCATCGCAAAAAACTTGGGCCCCCTCTGGAGCTCTCAGCGATCAGGTCTGGCTTGAGGAGCTGATAGGCCCCTTATATAACCAGTCCTCCCCTCGCCAGCAATCCTGCCCCAGCGCTCCCAGCAGCAGCAGCGAGGGCACCGGCAGCCTGTACAGCTGGAGCTCTGGGGTGACCTGCCTCCTGCACAGCTCCATCAAGAAGCAAAGCGAGGAAGCGTTTCAAACCCGACTGAAAGAGGAGAGAAGATGGAGGAAGCTTGCAGGATGTCCCTCCAGAGGGCTTCAACCACAGGCGGAGCAGGGCGGAGGCAGCAGCAAACTCCACGCATGGCCAGAGAGGGGTGGGCTGTGTCAGGGGAGGGGCTCTGCACAGATCCACGCCAGCGCCAAAAGAGTAAAACTACAGTGTCTGCTGGAGGAGAAGAACGAAGCCAAAGTGAAGTTTTCGCAGTTCCTGGATGAGGTGGCATCCAATGTGCTTGACCCAAACGGCCTGCAGGCGTTTGGGAAACCAGCCTCTCCCTCCAGCTTCACCACCACAACTCCACCACCTGAAGACGAGGTTCAAGCGGCGACACAGTGGAGCCCCGGGGTGCCCTGCTCCATGGCCCAACAGCAGGGCTCTTTACTCGAGCAGACCCAAGAAGAGCCCTTTGACACGGCACAGAAAGCCTATCTGGAGACGGACATCGACACAGTGAGGAGGGATGACGAGCCACAAGAGCTGGAGATAAAAGTAGAGACGCCGCCACAGCTGGAGATAGACGAGGAAACCGCGGTGATCCCACCTCCTCCACAGTTTAGTGAAGGGTTTGAAATGACGAGTCCCTTTCCGGAGTTTCATCGCGACTTCCCCGGATACCCCTACAGATCTGCCTCTCTGCCCCGGGGCATCAACATGGTGAGTGATGAAAGTCATCCCAGTCTTTAATCAAAGCCAGGCCTCGAAACATATGTTATGATTGGAGCGGAAATTGTTTCTCACAGAGTTTGAAGTGGTGCCTGAATAAATCAAGTCTTTGGATGATTAGTTGTTCTTGATATTTCTAGGGCTTTTCTGCTCTATTATTCAGAGCGTAAAGAGGTACAGGAAGAAACCGGCAAGTCATGAAGTTACTAGTTCTTTGTCTAATGCAGTCTGTGAGGGTTTTGTTTTAATCTACAGCACACAGGAAATTATCCATACAGCCTTAACATGAATGAAATTAAAAAAGTATTAAGGGGAGATATGTTTATAGAAAGAAAACTTAAAGTCTTTATTGTCTCAGGAGGGAAATTTGTTTTCACAATCTGCTCATGTTCATGTCTCGCAAGAAAAACATACACAAAACAAATAAGGCAGACATATGGTCTCGCAGTCAAAGAAAAGAAAACAGATTTAAGATTTAAAGCCACTTTAATCAAACATCACTGTTTTGGTTCACTCAGCTGGCAGCTGTTTTTAGTGAAAAAGCTCTAAAAACACCACTGTACACTGCCTGCTCAGCATCAAACATGGAGCATCTCCACTAAAACAGAGCTAGAGTAAATATTGGACTTGAATTTGTCAGGTGGCTGGAAAAACAACTCCAAAATGAATGCCAACGTTGCTTCATATCTGCTGGATGTGTAAATACCAGTGGGCAACCACCGGTTTCTAATAGCCAACAGGGGGCGACTCCTCTGGTTGCATAAAGAAGTCTGATTGTATAGAAGTCTATGAGAAAATGAGCCTACTTCTCACCTGATTTATTACCTCAGTAAACATTGTAAACATGAGTTTATGGTCTCAATCGCTAGTTTCAAGTCTTCTTCAATACAGCATGATGTCCGTGTTTTCGTCTTACAACTTTAACCCTTTCACAGTTTTCAGTTCATGAAAGTTAATTGTCACCTTTTTGTCACCTAAAAATGTTTTATTCAGTTTTCAGTTGTACTTAGCTCCACCCTCTGGTGTCACTTCTAGTTGCAAAAGACCAAGATGAGGGCAGCAAAAAACCAAGATGCGACGGCCAGAAACCACGATGGCAACGGCCAAAATGCCAAACTCGAGGCTTCAAAATGGCAGTCCAAAAACCAATGGGTGACGTCATTGTGACCACGTTCACTTCTTAAAGTGGACGTAGATAAATAGGCAACTGTTTGCTAACAGGTTCGTCATATGAACTTGATATTGAACAGCTTCCACTGCCCCTAATTGGCCCCCAAAAAATCCGCAGCTTTAAAGAAAAGTCTCAACATTATAAGAATTAACACTCATTACACTTCTAATTATTTTGTTTTTATGTAAAAAAACTAATTTACACTTGGTGTGTAAGTTAGTCCGCTGATCCACGCAGACATGCTGCCACTCTGACAGCTGATTAGGGCTGTGTTTGACCAAAGAAATTCTTAGTCGACTAACACTTGTACGATTTTTGTCGACTAATCGATTAGTTAATTTAATTGACAGATCTGTAAAACTGAGTTTCTCCACAAAGAATCACACAAAAGCACCACTTTAAATCTTGTGTTTACCAGAGATGTGCTCATAAGTTTCTTGGAAATAAGTCTTTCAGCATGATAAGGGATAAAAAAGGACTATAGAAATCTTAGTCGACTAAGACCAAAACAACCGATTAGTCGACTAATCAACTAAGCCCTACAGCTGATCAACAAGTTATGACGACGATGATGACGACGACGACGATGATGATGATGCGTCTATAAGGTTGCTTCATGCTGACCACTGAACAGGCTTTTACGGGTGCATGCTCATTAGCATTCTACCCGTCAGCAGCTCCTCATCTGAACAATGCAGTCATTTACTGACTCAGCCCACTCACCAGCATTTATTGTGTGACATCCATCATTTACTCAGCTTGAGGCGTAACCTCGCGAAAACGGCTGTGGATGCAAAGAACCTGTTTCAACAACTGTTTCCTTCAGGAATAGCAACCGGTGGTTTCCCCACACTTACAGTGTGCGTGTCACAGGAAGGCAGGCCTGGAGGCGCAATTAGCAATTACTGCATCAAAAGTGAGTGTATTTACAGCCTTCATCTCAGTGGTAGAGGATAATCCATCCGGCTATCCTCCTCTTATTTCAAAATATGTTACTAAAAAGCATAAAAATCGCATTATTTAGCTCATACATCACTATGTTTTGTCTTCTCTGGACAATCTCTAAACAAGCGATTGCACTGCTCACAAAGACTTTTTATTTGCAGTCTGTCAGTGTTTCTCTCTGCACCCAAAACATACTTGACAGATCTTCGAAAGTAGCACCGCTGCCATTTAATAATAAAGGAGAAGATCACATTGCCTTAATTTATTGTCTGATTAAAATTCAGCCTTTGCCGTCACCTTAGCAACTGCTTGAAAAAAAGGTGGGTGGTGTGGGGGCTGAGAGAGGCAGGCATGTGAGCCTGTTGGTGTTCATCTCGGTGTAGTGTGTCTGTGTGTGTGTGTGTGTGTGTGTGTGTGTGTGTGTGTGTGTGTGTGTGTGTGTCGCTGCAAAGTTTCATCTCCTCACACGAGTCCTTGTGCGAGCGCGGTAACGAAACATTCTTCACAGGCACACGACCTTCAGCTGTGCACTCGCTGAAGATGCAAAATCCGATAAAAGCGTGTTTTTGTGGGTGGGTTATGTTTCCCACTCATCCTGGAGATCAAATAATGTCTTTGCTGCCTTCATCAATAGCACTATTAGAGGTGTAGCGATTTTTACAACGATGCGATGCGTATCACTTTCCATGGTTCCGATACGATTCAAGGACGATATTTGGCTCATCTAGAACGGTACGATACGATTCAATGACACTAACTCTTTTTTGCAAAAAAAATCAATGTGACTGTGAAATAAATAGCCGGATACTGGACGGTGCAGGTCGGGATTCCAAGTCAAGTTTTTCTTGTAAGGGAATCAGGGATAAATTAATTATGGATATAAACAAGTAAATAACGATTAATGGCAAATACATACACCTTTTATTTGAAAATAATAAAAAGTGCAACTTCAGGACCCGCTGGTTCAGTTCTCAAGATACAAGGCGGTGCAATATTTAACAAAAAATATAGTAAATCAACTTCTATTCAAGTTAATCGAACAGTGGTTTAACCTGCTGCATAGTAAATCAACTTCTATTCAAGTTAATCGAACAGTGGTTTAACCTGCTGCTTCTGTTCTCATAGCGCCTCAGTAGGTGCATGGAAAGATTGGTCGTGTTGGCGTTGTATTTCATCTGGCCTTTGCATATTCTGCAAACAGCGAGCGATTTATGTTTCCACACGCTGGACCTCAAACGGGGCTTGAAAATCTCTCGCTCGCCTGGCTCTTCCTAGCCATCAGCCATGCTTTGTTTTGTTGTCGTCTTTCTGAGATTGCCGCTGCTGGCACACGTCGATGACGTCATACACAGGGAGAGTGAACAGGAGTAACGTTTAACATTTCTTTACTATTAAAAGTGCTAAAAAATACATCCATGTAACGTTCGTCGTGCTTAAATACAAGGTGCAACTTCTTAGTATCGATACAATAGATTATTTACCTTGCAAATCAATTTTAGATCGATATACGTTCCCCGTGAAGGACAACTTGCCGAGTACTTATCGATGGAGCGCAGGAATCTAAGCCGATACGTCGATGTAGTAGATGAATCGTTACGCCCCTAGACACTAGTGGACGTGCGTGAATTCCTCCCCCTACTAATTTCCAGTAGGGCTGGGAGACATGGAGAAAATCAAATATCACAATATTTTTTACCCAATACCTCGATATCAATATTGTGACGATAGGGAAATAATAGACCAGCTAAAACAGTCTGATAAGTTCAGAGAATTACATCACT